>CM021107.1:162459998-162557110 GCA_007115665.2 Sequoiadendron giganteum
TTATGTAATGTATACAACAAGCAAGATAATGTTGGAAAAAAATGTGTTATTCACCTTGCATAGTCTTTATACTATAGAATTAATATTATTTTTGGTGCACTTATGGAATCTATAGATTTATGCATCACATGGGTTAGATATTATTGGAAGCACTTTGCATGTTGTATGTAACACTGGGATAAATATTTGATGTGGATTCCATATTAGTAAAATATTTAATATTGGGAAAACTTAGCACCAAAATATAAAAATAGAAGCAAAAATTAATTAGGGGGCATCACTTTGTTAGATCATGGTATTAGACACATGGTTTATGTAATACCACTTGGTAGTTTTGTGCAAGCTTATTTCTATAAAAGCAAGCACATGAGTAGTTGTTGAGGTTGGCTATCATAACCTTTGGCTTTTTTGCTAAGGTTGATTGAGCATCTCTTGTACATTGCATATGTAGGAGAGGAAACATGGATTGGGATGTGTACTTACATGATTCTCATTTTATTGTTCACATTGAGTGAAATTAGGGAGCTTTCTATTTACTAAGACTTGAATGGAGACTCTACAAGTGTATCATAATCTTTTTTCATTAGAGAATGCATTGAGTGTGTGAGTACTTTTGGAAGATGGGTTTTCTCCTTTGTGTATTTTCTTATGGTATATCTTGTGTCATCTTGATGGTATGCAAATTTTTTATTCTCTTATATACTAGGGGTTTTGAATACTTGTTTGCATATGTTTTCTCTCATGGGGTTATGGAGAAATATTTCATTATGAAAGAAAATTTCCTTTCAAAAAATAGAGAGGGATCCACTCCAGAATTCCCTTGAAATGGTGTGAGTTCCATTAGT
Source organism: Sequoiadendron giganteum (assembly GCA_007115665.2). Classification (NCBI taxonomy): domain Eukaryota; kingdom Viridiplantae; phylum Streptophyta; class Pinopsida; order Cupressales; family Cupressaceae; genus Sequoiadendron; species Sequoiadendron giganteum. Next base: position 162,460,844 of record CM021107.1, read on the forward strand.
GCCAAGTACATAGTTTTAAAATATTCCTTTCTATTTTTTTGTTCCTATGCCTAGAATCAACATTTATATTCTTCCTTGCACAACAAGGACCTTGTGAGAGATTACTAGAACTATAAAAAAAATCATTTGCTTGTCTTAACCAAGTGACTTCTTCTTCATGGGATTTTTATTTCGTGTGTTCACAACATAATTTCAATGAAGTTAAAGTTATTTTCACTTCAAAAAATTTGTATTTTGGTTTTGCAAGAGGCACATCAATTATTCTTTATTGATATTTTGATAATTGTGGCTTATTTCTCTTCATTCAAGAAATTTTATTAGCAACATGCAAGTTTTAAATTTTAGAGCATTGTTCAAAAAATAAAAGAACAAAATCTAACTTTCGAGACCATTTGATCTTCTATAAGATCAAAAATTGGTATATCATTTTTAGGTTGCTAGTTTGACAACTAAAAATCATTGTGCCATGGATTAACTCTCCACATTAGTTAAGTGGTCCCTATTATTTACAAAAAAATAGAAGAAAATCAATTCTACCACTACACAACCACATGGCAGGATTTCATGCCTCGAAGAATTTGTTAGTATGAAAAATTGAAGATTTTTCACCATATTATTATATTTACAGGCCCTATCCTTTTATCTATTTTTGGATCCAAGAGCTAATGAAATGAAACAAGGCAAGGACTCGACATTCCACATGGATTTTTTTCCAATCTAGAGAATTTGTTAGCTTAATAGCTTTCTTTTGGTATGTGATTGGTTGGTAATGAATTTGGTGCAATTAGTGGGTCCCTTCTTTATATGGCTGCATAGAAACATGGATAAGCTTTAGAATTATTTAATATTTACTGAGATCAATGGTGTACAAATTCAAAGTTATCAACCTAACAAATTTAATGTCCCTAATATAAATAGGTATGGTATTTGAATGTCCCCACCACTCATTTGGGATATAATAATGTGCCAATATAATTATAGGACACATGGCAATCAACTCCATAACAATGGATAATTATTTTAAATAAAAAATCTGCTATTTTCCATCATGAGTTAAACTAGAAAGAGGCTATCTTGGGTTTGGGTATGCATGTAATGCCCCGCCACGGGACCCTAAAGGAAGTTGCAACTCAACGCGGAAGCGTACAATTTTTTTTTCTTAAAAGTGCAATAATATCAAGGAGATGCACAACACTTCGCAACAACCTCTAAGGTAACGTGACAAGATTACATCGATAACCAAACATACACACTACTAAAACACAAAGCATTTATTAAAATATTAACCATACTTTCAATTCACATACTTATAAAGCACTAAAGATACAAACACATAGAATACAATAAGAAGCTTCGGATAACATTAACTTAAAAGTAGATTACAATACTCATTCCCAGAATGAGGTAGATCAAACCTAACTATTACAATTACAAGATTCCTCCTCGAATACAAATGAGGGGAATAATAAATACAAGAGATACACTAAAGTAAATAGAAAGCTTAAACTAAAAAAATGAAACCACTGTGAGCTCTTCGCTGAAAAACCTCGCAACACAATCTACAAATCAAAAGGGGACCCAACGGCGTAGGGCGCACATTCCTTCCAACCAAGTGGTACTCGAAGGCCCACCCCCCATGCTAGGAGACAGTAATAAGGATACAAGGAAAATCCCTACAACCTCTAGTCACAGGCTGACTCAACACTAAAAAAAAAACCACCACAAGAAACAACACTACTCAACGATTAAATTGCTATCTGAGTATAATAGTATGACTCACCAGTAACCTATACATACAACTAACCTAGGAGAAATTTCACTCAAGGTACATGAGTTACCCATCAGATCTCGGTCCCCATTGAGCTTCACCCTCCTACGGTTATCATGTGATTCAACACCACTCCAAACTAAGGAAGTACAAATAATCCAACAATTCCATTCCAAGAAGAAACAACCATTTCCCGTTCATAGAAATCGGGTGACTCACTGAAAACAACAAACTTACTTCCAAAGAGAACATCACAAGACAAAACCATGAAATGATAGCTCTCAAATTAACATACCCAAATAGGCAGACTTGCAATAACTCATCTAAAACATCTTTTCAATTACCCCTAAATACCACATAAGATATCTCAAACACAACATAAAGACATAATAATTTAATGTTTACAATATTCTAGGTTAATCACAACCTTACATATAGTCAACAAAATGATTTATAATAATTCACACCACTCAATTATCTCAAATTAACTAATCAATTAAAAAGGCTCTTCCAAATAGAGATAAACTTCACACTAACCATTTCCCTAATTTCTTCAATTTTAAAATAATAAAACTTTTGTTCCTACTAACATATTGTATATATTTTTAAATACCTATTCTTGCAATTCACTTTAATTAAATAATCATTTCCTCTAAATGCACCTAGAAGAACCACATAGGCAATCAACACGATAATTAAATCCAAGATTTGGATCTACTAAATCCTTTCACATTCAATGATAAGAATGAATAATAAGACAAGTTACACAACTTTCTCTAATTTAATAAGAGCCCTTATAAAGACGAAGGAGAAAATTCAACCAATTAACTAACTGACTCTTCAAATATCTCAATTTAACTTGAACAACTATAAGAACATCATTCCATATATTAGTCCAATTCCTCAATTTAAAATAAAATAAAATAAACATTTACTTTCACAAACGGACTACATCATTTAAATAATACACCTATCTCCACAATTTCATTTAACATTATATCTATTTCCTTTAATAGATTAGATCATGCAATTAAATTAATTCTAATCATGCATTAAATGCATGTATTCATTCTATTAAAATAACAATACCAAAATCAATAATTTATTTTAAGAAACCTTCCTTACTCCTAAAAGAATATTCTACTTTTATCTAATAATCCAAGTCCTTCCATGAAAGAATAATTTTCTCATTTAATAAAATATTCATTTTTCCCAATAAATATTATTAATAAATTTCATAACATTAATCATCTCAATTTTTAAAACTATGCAATAATATATTAATAACAAATATATATATATACATTATTTTAATTATATATATATATTACATTTAAAACCCCCAAATCCGAACTTTCAATAAATGAATTTAATTTTAAACCCCATTCGCTAAAAGAATGAACGCAGTTATGAAGCCCTACATGTATTTCAATGGAGGTGGAAATTAGGTGTCGGCTGGCTTAGTTTTCATACGCCATAGCCTCCATACAAGGAAAACCCCAATGTTTGGGGGCGGTTGTGCTATGCACAGCCGAACCCAAACAGTGGGGTGCGGTCGCATGGAGAGAGGGAAGGAGGGGGCTGCGGAGGCCCTTCCTCCACAGTTGTCCCCTCATGGGGGCAGTGGTGGAGGCAGCGCCTCCCAAGCCTCCCCCATAGCAACAACCCTAAACAAAAAATAAAAATAAACAAATAAACACAAAGTATGAACTGCGATTTCCTAAATTCGCCAGACATCGTACGGACGACGATTGCAGTCATTAAGTCCACAATAAAATATACAAATATATTATATATAGATATTTATGTATATATATACAACAATATATATATATATATATATATATATATATATATATATATATATATATATATATATGTATATATAATATATTTAATGAATTCAATAATAAGTTATATTGAGACAGAAATACAGGGAAAAGTTTAATTGGGTAAACAATTTTCTCACATATTTTCACAATAGAAACAATATTTTCCCCAAATTTATAAAAAGGATTTCAATTTCAATCAAGTATTACATAATTCTTCATGATAAAATTTATCAAAATTACTACAGACAAATTTAAACACAAATCTCAGAAGATTACGAAAATCTCTTTTCTTTAAATTTACACTGAGGTTTTCAAAAACAAAACTAAATTCTTAAACCATAGATTGATTTCTTCTAATTTATTTCAAACTTTTCAACAATAAGGAAACCTTACAAAAATTTGAAACAATTTAAAGCTTCTACAAACAAAACACAGAAAACTTCTTGCACAGACAATCTTTCAATTTTCAATTACCAATTTAAGCAAAGCTTCTACAAAACTAACTTTGGTGCAGACAATCTTTCACAACCAATAAAATAAATAACATAAATTGAGAAAACCTGTTTTCCTGAAGCTAGAAGAAGATGAAGATTGAAGCAGAGTCTCTCCTTCAAAGATCAATTCCAACGCTTCTCCCAAAGTCACCACTTCCAAGAAGATGTAAAAATACAGAAACCCCTAGAATTCTTGAAAACCCCTTTGAGTTTTCTCAAATTTACAATCAAAAACCTCTTTCAAGAAAAAATATCTTGATTTTCCAAAAATCCCCTGTGTAGAGAACTTCTCCTCTTTTTTTCAATTAAATTCTTCTCCTCCAAAAATAATATCTCAACTAAGAGTGAATCATGCATTCATCTCACACACATGCCACATTCAAAATATCTTCTCGACAATCAGATATTTTCTCCAAGCCATTTTTGCATGTTGAAAATGATTTCTAATTTCAATTTAATTTCAAATACTAATTTAATTTCTACAAAAATTTAGTAACTTCTAATTCCAATTTAAATTCCAAAATGAATTAATTTCCATTTATTTTAATAATTCCAAATATTAATTTAAACTCAAATACTAATTTAATTCCATATTGAAATTAATTAATTCTAATTGAAATTTACCATTTACAATTAAATTAAATTTCCCTTTTCTTTTAATTTTCTCAACAACATATTTAAATTTTAATTATTTAATAAATAAATTCAACCCATAGGATTAAATTTAATTAATCAACTTAAATAAAAACTTCTATCACAATGTACAATTTAAATTTAAATAAATATCAACATTACTTAAAACATTAACTCTAAGTATTTATTTCCATAAACAAGAGCCCTTCCGAATTAAATAATATTAAAACAAGCACCAAAGACATAACAAACTCAACTGACGACACACTATGGCTAGGGTGTAGAACTGACACAGGTAACCTAGCTACTATCTCCCAATCATCATACCGTTGGGTCGACACGCTCAAACCTGTGAAGCCAGGTGGAGTCGATGTCATGTACCTGCAAACCTGTATCCAAGGCATCAATAGCACATGCATATAAAATCATTATAAAATACATCGTGAAGAGGAAATCACATAATCGCAGGGTGCTCGCAAGTGAGTGATGCAATCATGTCCCCTTCACCAATACAGTATCACCAAACTGACACTTCCATCAATAATAAAACTCATAAGCAATAATCATGTCACTATAAACCAACATTAATTTAACCAAAGCATGTTAAGTATAACATCAAGGAAATTACATCTCATAACACACATAGTTCGTATTGCTCAATAAGAAACGATCAAATAATAAAGCATCTTAATCTAACATAAGAGCAAAACAGAGGGGTGTTACACTATACATAGGCACAAACTAGCATGTTTAATACTACTAGGACATGATAATTGAATTGAAATATATGTGATAATGAATTAAGAGGATAAGAGTATTTAGCTCTAAGATTGGTGATGGATAATTGTTGCTAGTGTCATTCTAAATCAAATTTTCACCACCATCAAAATATTTCTTTGAGATAATGAATATATAAAAGTTTGAACTATCATAAAATTCCTTGTGAATTGATTTTGAGCCATGTGAGGTTGATCCCTCCTATAAGGAAACTTGCAACCATTCTATGACAATTTTATCATAATCCAAAAGAGACATTCATGCAAATAAGTACTTAGAATCCACATGCAAAAGAATAGACAACATACCCATCAAACATGGCACAATATATACCCTAGGAAAACCTTCAAGACGGAAAAATCCAGCCTCCAAAAGCATCCATACTCCATCATATTAATCAGCAATAAAGAAAATACAAGAGTTACATGAACACTTTTGAAGCATCAAGCCCTCCAATGCACCTTCATGTGTCCAAGCATGAATCCACACATCCCATACCATGCTTCACATATAAATTCCTCAGAAAGACTCAATAATGACAGTCAAACCACTCAACCAATCTAAACCACTGCACATTTGTTTTCTTTTATAGACACAAACTCACACAAAATACAACTAGTGGTAAGGTAAAACTATGTACCACAAAACCATGTGATTACAAAACCACTAACCCCTTATTTAATATTAGGTACTAAGACATTACATTATTTAATATAGTTCCCCAATATTAAATTATTATCACATGTCTCCCACATATTAAATAATAATACAATGTTACAATACAACATCAAGTGGGTCCCCAAATAATTACCTGGTGTGATTAACCACACCACCAAGGTGTGTCACAACTAAATAATTATTTAATTACAACATTATAATAAATCATTTTATGCAATGGTGTACAACACCATATCCCAATATTCTCCCACTTGTTGTATACATTGCATAAGGGATCAATACATGATATGCACCATCATAGCCATATATGTAACCATATGAATTTGTAACATGCTCTTGTGCTTTATCAAGATACCTACAATAAGAATAAAGTGACCACCATCTCAAGAAAGAACTCCTCTTTGTTGGGAAAATTTGTCTCAACTTTGCAATTATATACGATTTATTGTTGATAGGATATATATATATATATCCTAGTTACACCAATAGTTGCATAAAATGACAACAAAGAGAAAAATGTGAGCATATTAAATTTTTTAGGAAACTCCTAAAATGGCTAACATACATTAAATAATGATATATTATAAATCTAGACCATTCATTATTAGGTTTTAGATCAAATGGTGGATAGTTTTTTGGCCTCTCTTGCCCTAGAATGTAACCCTATTTTATGAGGGTTTTGTATTACGAATGTGGTAGAGAGATAGTGATGTATTCTGAGAGTCTAATAGCGGTCATGTTGTCTCTTGATATCTAAGTGGTGATACTCCTATGAGAAGCTTTCTCTATAAGTATATTGTAATCTTCGTGATTGTTGAATAATATATTGGGCAACTTTTGGAGTATGGGGTTTTCTTTCGAAAGGGTTTTCCCCACGTAAATCATTGTGTCATAGTATGCATGATATTTGTGCTTATTTTGTTTAAATTTCTATAACTATTAAAGATTTGTAAAGTTTTGCATTATCCTCCTCTCAAGATTAGTGTAGGAAGTTGTTATGCTACCTTAGCTTCCTTACAAGTGGTATCAAAGCTTGATCACCTTTGGTTTCAATTGTGGGTTGTTGGGTTTTTTGAACTAATCCAGATTTGAGTGGGAGCTTGTGTAGAAGATAATTTGTGATCCTTTTGTAGGAATTTTCAGATGGAAAGTTCATCAAGGAGAATAGAGGTAGAGAAATTTTATGGAAATAATTTTGAGATATGGAAGCTAAAGATGGAGGATTTGTTGATAGATCAGTATCTATGATATTTTGTTCATGAGAATTCATTCAAGGCCTATAGATCATACTCAGGCTGCTCAATATGATGTTATGGACCGAAAAGCCAAGGGTATAATTAGATTGTCCTTGGAAGAATTTTTTTTAATTAATTTCCATGAAGAGACCTCTGCACAAAAACTATGGAAGAAGCTTGGTGAGATGTATCAGGCTAAATATTTAGTGAAGATTTTCTTGAGGAAGAATTTTTATTCCTTGAGAATGGAAGAGGGTGGAAAAATCACAAACCACCTAGAAGCATTCAATATGTTGGTGGTTCATTTGGCATCAGTTGTTGTTAAAATGGACGAGGAAGAGAAATGTCAGATCCTGCTTTTTTCTTTGCTTGATTCATGGGATTATTTTGTTATGGCCATTGGGAGTACTTCTGTAATATTGAAGACTGAAGATGTGGTGGGTTATTTGCTTTCTGAAGAGATGAGGAAGGTATCCATTAGTGTCAAGGAGGCCCTAAATGTTCGTGGAAGACCTAAGGAAAAAATAAGAAGAATGAGAAGCATGACAAATCCAAGTCTAGGGGAGATATAAATCTCCTGGAAAGTCCAAAGTAGTTTGCTAGAACTGCGGTAAGCCTGGGCATGTTCATAAGGAATGCAAAGAAGGAGAGATGAAGAAATTTGATTTTGACTCTGAGTCTGAGAAGGAAGATCGTGACATATTCATTGCAGCTTTGAAAACTCGTGCAGGTAATGATGCATGGTTAATTGAATCAGGTCCATCTTTTCATATGACCTCTAATAGAGATTGGTTTTCTAAAATATGAATAATTTGATGGAGGTAAGGTGTGCTTGGGTGATGATTCTCATTTAGACATTGGTTGTCACGTGGCAAGGTTAAAATTGGGTTTCTTGATGGTAGAATAAAAAGGATTAATGGTGTTTTTCATATCCCTAGATTAGCATGAATTTTTTTATCTATGAGAAAACAAATAGATGCAGATGCATAGGTAGTATTTTTCGATGCAGGATGCAAGATGGTTAGAGGTTCTATGGTGATTGCTAGAGGTGTTAGATATGGCACATTGTATAAGTTAGATGCATGCACTATTGAGTATGTAATAGTACTTCTATGAAAAGAAAGTTTGTGAAAGAAGTGAGGGTTTCACCTTCAGTAGATGGTAATGGATTTTGGGTACCCAAAGGTGCTCTTTCTTCTAATTTATTTAGTTACCTACAGAGAAAAATATGTTATGGCACCAACGACTTGGCCACATTAGAGAAAACGGTCTAAGGACCTTGAAAAATAAAAACCTTATTGAAGGTTTGTCTGATTGTAATCTTGAATTCAATTTTTGTGAGCATTGCATTTATGGAAAATAAAACTGCGTTCAGTTTTACTCGAGTTCTCATAAATCTTTTGGTGTATTCGATCTTATTCATTCTTATATGTTTGATCTTGTAGATGTTCCTTTGATTGGTAAATCCACACATTAGGTTTCATTTATTGATTATTATAGTAGAAGGATATGGGTATATTTTCTAAAGAGTAAATCTGAATTCTTAAGTTGATTTAAAGAATTTAAAGCAATTTTTGAGTTGAAGACTTGAGATAAAATAATTTTTTTGAGGATTGATAATGGTGGTGAAGTTTTCTCTAATGATTTGATACATTTTGTAAATATTGTGGTATTCATAGATAGAATACAACTTCGTATTCTCCACAACAGAATGGAGTTGCTAAAAGAATGAACAAGACACTAATGGAGAAGGCTAGGAGTATGTTGAGTGGTCCTAGTCTAGAACAAAGGTTTTGGGTTGAAGCTATTGCAACTGCTTGTTACCTAATTAATAGGTCTCCTACATCAAATCTTGTTGATAAGATGCATATAGAGGCATGTTAGGGTCACAAGCCTTCATTAAAACATCATAGAGTTTTTGGTTGTGAGGCATATGCACATGTGCCAAAGGAAAAGTGAACAAAATTGGAGAACAAGGTTGTGAAATGTATCTTCATTGGATATAGTTATGGTGTGAAAAGATAAAAACTTTGGGATCCTATTGTACAAAAGGTAATACATAGTAGAAGTGTTAATTTTAGAGAAACTAAGTCTTCTTTTGTTACATTGCAGCCAAAACAAATGAAACAAGAAGATGTGATTCAATTTCCTTCTAGTACACCTGAGAAAGTTGAATCGAGGCCCAAGGATAGACAAAAATTTGAGGAGAACTCATCTATCTTCGAATCTTTAGTAGAGGAGTAAGAACCTCCAATTCAACTTGTTCGTAGGTCCACAAGACATAGACAACCACCTAAAAGTTATTCACTTGATGATTGGAGATGTATTTTTTCTTTGAATACTAACGTGAATGAACCCAGATCTATAGAAGAGGCACTAGGTATGAATGATGCAGAATCTTGGAAGATTGCTATGGATGAAGAAATGGTGCATCTTTGAAAAATAATGATACATGGGATCTTGAACCATTTCTTGAAGGATGAAAACCTATTGGTTGCAAATGGGTGTTCAAGAAAAAGATTGGTTCAGATGGAGGTATTGAGAAGTATAAAGCAAGGTTGGTTGTGAAAGGTCATTCTCAAGTTGAAGGTGTTGATTATAGTGAGATATTTTCTCCTATTGCAAAAATGAAATCCATTAGATTTTTTATTTATATTGTTGTTGCTTATGATTTAGAGGTTGAGACAATGGATGTGAAAAATTCTTTCCTTCATGGTGATTTGGAGGAGGATATTTATATGACACAACTAGAGCACTATGTGGTGAAAGGTAAAAATAAATTGGTTTGCAAATTGAAGAAATCTTAGTATGAATTAAAATAAAGTCATAGGATGTGGTACCAAAAATTTGATACATATGTGTTGAGTTTGGGATTTAAGTGTTCTAAATTAGATCATTGTGTTTATTATAAAATTTATGGTGATTGTTTCATATTTATTGCACTTTATGTTGATGATATGTCATTTATTAGCAAAGGGAAAGGCATGATTTCAGAACTGAAATCTCAACTTGCTACTAAATTTCAAATGAAAGATCAGTGGTGCAACTAAAAACATTCTTGGGATGGAAATTAAAAAAGATAGAGTGAACAGAAAGCTATGGCTTGACCAAAGTAAGTATTTCAATTCAAGTTTATAAAGGTTTGATATGCAGGATTGTAGACCATTGTGTGTTCTTGTTTCAATTGGAACAAAGTTATCTATTTCAAATTTTCCAACATCTCTATTAGAGATGAAATACATGAGTAGAGTGCCTTACTAGAGTGCAGTTGGAAGTTTGATGTATCCTATGGTTTGTACTAGACTAGACATTGCTAAAGCAGCAGTGGGAGTTCTTTCCAGATATATGTCTAATCCTGGTAGAGTTCATTGGGATGAAGTTAAAAGAGTCTTAGATATTTGTGAGGTACCTTAGATTATTCCTTGTGTTATCATAGTAATATGGTTGAAGATGATATTCCCCTTGATATTCATGGTTATGTGGATTCAGATTGGGCAGGTGATGTTGATAGCAAAAAATCCACTAGTGCTTATGTGTTTACTTTATTTGATGGTGTAATTAGTTGTATGAGTAAGGGATAGGTTGTGGTTGCTTTGTCCACTATTGAAGAAAATTATATGGTAGCTACTCATTCTTGTAAAGAATCCATTTGGCTTAAGATACCGTGTTCAAATATTAGAATAAAACAAGGTGCAGTGACAGTTTATTGCAACAGTTAGAGTGCAATATGTCTAGCCAAGAACCTGACATTTAATGCTAGGACCAAGCACATTGATGTACATTATCATTTTGTTAGAGATATGGTCAAAGATGGCAAGCTGAAGTTGGTTAAGGTAGAGACTTTGATGAATGTTGTTGATTCTTTAACTAAGCCTGTGAGCACAAAGAAGTTCAAATGGTATTCAAAGACTATGGGCCTTTCAGCCCCTAGCAATTAAAGAGATGATGTTTACACCCTCACGTTGCTCTTGCAAGATTTTTGAAAAGTGGGAGATTTGTTGGGAAAATGTGTTTCAACCTTGCAATTATATATAATTTATTGTTGATAGGATGCATATATATATATATATATATATATATATATATATATATATATATATATTTCCTAGTTACACCGATAGGTGTATACAATGGTAGCAAAGAGAAAAATGTGAGCATGTTAAATTTTTTAGTCTAAAAATCCTAAAATGGCTGACATATTTTAAATAATGATATATTATAAATCTAGTACATTCATTATTAGGTTTTAGATCTAATGGTGGATATTTTTTTGTCTTGTCTTACCCTAGAATGTAACCTTATTTTATGAGGGAATTGTATTATGTTTGTGGTAGAGAGATAGTGATGTATTCTGAGAGTCTTTTAGTAGTTGTGTTGTCTCTTGATATCTGAGTGGTGATACTCTTATGAGAAGCTTTCTCTGCAAGTATATTGTAATCTTTGTGATTGTTGAATAATATATTGGGTGACTTTTGGAGTGTGGGGTTTTTCTACCGAATTTTTCCCCGCACATAAATCACTGTGTCATGGTATGCATGGTATTTATTCTTATTATGTTTAATTTTCTATAATTGTTAAAGATCTATAAAATTTTGCATTATCCTTCTCTCAAGATTAGTGTAGGAAGTTATTTCACTACCTTAGCTTCCTTACACTCTCATCCTCCAATGTGCCACCTATGGAAGAAAAGGAACATGCCAAGGTGAAGATGCACCACTCCATGAGTACAAGCCTCAAATCCAAGTGATAAAAAAGTCTTTTAAAACCAATTTGATTTCAACTGTAAAACCCATGTGATCATAAATAACATCCACAACACATGCTAATACATCCAACCATCCATACCTCCAAGGTATCAACACATCAGTAAACTCATGCCAAGAACATATGCAACCCATAAACCGCAACCACAAACTCCCTATATAAAACCTATCAATGAAGTACATACATATCCAAGAACTCCCACTACATAGGTAATCTCAAAGCATATCAAGTCTACCAATCAACACTATATCAAGGCGTGATAAGTAAATCAAAGCATGAAGTACCAAGAATGATAAAAATGGTCCACACATACAACCCAAAAAGCTACATAATCTCTCATAACATGTCACCACCATCCTCCATAAAACATGAACATGAACATCCATGGAAGGAACCATGAAGATAGAAACCTGTAAACCATAATGTCCTCCTACCAACACCTCAAAAGTGTACTGTTGTGTGAAGTATGATCTCCTAACAACCCCAAATGAAAAACCTCAACAACATCCATAATACTCAATCTCATAAATCAAGTACAACATATGAATCAATGTAACAATGCCAACATGGATGTAAGCCTCTCTAATCAAGAAGATCAAACTCATAGTAACCATCCCCAAAATTGGAAATCAACCCATGAAACATCTCCCAACAATCCTCATCAAAGAATGATATCATAAACTCAAATGCACAGGGAGATAATCATGCCACAACATCCCTCAAAATGAATCCTCTAGAACTAACTATTCATAGGTCAAGATCCATATCTATGAAAGATAAAGAATATAAAATCATGTGCTAAACAATCCTCAAATGAGTCTCTAGAATCAATCACCATGAATCAAATCAATCCCATGACAAAAAAAAGCATGAAGTTATATAACACTTCTGAAAGATATAATGGGAAAATACCTCTCGAATAGTAAATTGTCAAGTAGACCAAGAGTGGGGAATGAGAATGCTCTTCCAGGATAACCAAGCCATCATGACTCACTCCAATTACAATCTCCTTTATCGGCCCATCATGAATTCATGTCCATATCCAAGTGAAAGCTCCTCAGTCTTCCTACTAAAACCTCCAAAGAGTAACCATCTCAAGCAAATGTCTCTAATAATAAGAGAACTCCAACCATCACATACATTGCTAGTTATCCATGAGTACCTGTAACCAATCAATCCATGCCAAACTCAAAATGCAACATAGCACCATCATGGAGTAATCAAGAAAATGATCAATGTACCCAAACTGAAAATGCATCAACACTGAAATATCTATGGGCATAGACAACCCATATCCAAGTCATAGGTGGAACAAGTAAGTATAGACCACCTACAATGTTTCACAACTTTTAGATACAACAATGAAGCATACAAATCTAACCAAATATTGATAATCGTGTCAAAAAGATAAAAATATGATATATATAACTGAGTATACAATGAATCCAACATCAAATCTCTTAGATCCAAAAATCCATAAGTTCATAGTATCACCATAGTCAACATAACCCATAAATATCTCAGGAAAGAATATTAGCAAATGAATCATGTCAAAAAAATTCCAAACCCGATCCACTGTGTAGTGCTATGAACATGATTTTTGTCGACTATTCAAAGTCCAAAATTTGACTCTGTCTGCACTCGATTTGACCTCTTGAAGTTCAAATAGAACACCTGACTTCCAAAAAGAAAAACACTATGAAACCTTTAAAATCTGGAATAATATCTAGCACCACAATGTAGAGCTCTTAGTCACCTTTCCAATGAGTCCAAGAAGAGCAAAAACGGTGCACCTGGGTGAAAATTATGCTCCTCAAAAGCAAAAGCATAGTTTCAACATGAGGCAACATTTTTTTAGCCACCCTTGGTGGCTGGGTGGCAGCCCCTCCTAGGCAGCGATGCTCATACTAGTGGTGGAATGGTGGAAAACTTGAAATTAAATTTCAAAATAATTAAATTTATTTCTATTAACATTTCATCGGGTTCCATTTAAAATATGCATGGGCGTATTTTATTAAATCGTAGGCGATAAAAAAAAATGTTTATTTGATGGTTTTAAAACCCCTATAAAGGGGGATGGCAACAGGGCCTACCTGCAGCGCCTGCTGGTGGTACCCTATCGGCTGGCAAGACAACAAAGCTATACTTTCCATTAGAAGGTTTGCCAACATAGGCTCTATAGGAGGGTATGGGGGTGGGTTGACCACCCTTCCCCCGTCTCCCCCCTTAAAACCCTTTTATAGTTTTTTTTAATTTTTCAATAAGCACTTTTTCTATCGAGTTTTTTACGATTTTTAATTTTTTTCATTTTACTTTGTAGGTATAATTTTTCACCGATGGAGTATTTTATTTTTCGGATTTTTTATTTTCTGAATATTAAAATGATGACTGTACAATCTGAAAAATGGGGATTTTACAAAAAAAAATGTATTTTTTTCAACTTCTCCAAAATAGGTCAAGTTAGATATCAAAAAATTGTCTCTTGGCCAACCTAAATCCAACCACGAGGTCTTTTTTCTCTCAAGAGGTTATTTATAAAATTTCCTTCACAAAATCCCCATTTGAATGCACAACCAAGAAACCCTTTTTGCCCTAATTTTTCACATCCCAAATCTACAAACAACCCATCATAACAATAAACCCAAAACCCCTAGATCTATAACAAACAACCTACAAAACCCTCATATATTTCCATGTCTTTCATTCTCTCATGCATTGCATAGATTCAAACTTCAAGCAATATTTTCTCAACCTAGGATTATAACAAAAAATATTCAACCAGGAAAGCTCTGATACCACTTGTAAGGAAACTTACAACCATTGTATGACACTTTCCACATAATCCAAAAGAGACATTCATGCAAATAAGTACTCATAATCCACATGCAAGAGAATAAACAACATACCCATCAAATATGATACAAGATATAACTTGGGAAAACCCTACAGAGAGAAAAACTTAGCCTCCAAAAGTATCCATACTCCATCATACTAATCAACAATAAAACAAATACAAGAGTTACAATGAACACTTTTGAAGCATCAAGCCCTTTAATGCATCTCCATGTGTCCAAGCATGAATCCGCACATCCCATGCCATGCTTCACATATACACTCCTCAAAAAGACTCAATAATAATAGCCAAACCACTCATCCAACCTAAACCACTGCACATGTTTGCTTTTATAAATATAAGCTCACACAAAATACATCTAGTGGTAAAGTAAAACCATGTACCACAAAACCATGTGAATACAAAACCACTAACCCCTTATTTAATATTGGGTACTAAGGCATCACTTTATTTAATATTTCCCCAATATTAAATTATTATCACATGCCTCCCACACATTAAATAATAATACAATGTTACAATACAACATCAAGTGGGTCTCCAAATAATTACCTAGTGTGATTAACCACAACACCAAGGTGCATTACAACTAAATAATTATTTAATTACAACATTATAATAAATCATTTTATGCAATGGTGTACAACATCATATCCCAACACCTACTACTACAAACCTAGTCTTTTGTTTGGAATTAATTTGAGATGTAGAGAAATAATTTGACAAAATGTGCACCCAAAAAATTGCTCAATTTCACTTTCTTAGTATCTAATTTTTTTAAGGTGGTGTTTAGAGACAAAATTGAGGAGCTTTTTAATTATTTTTTTGTTCTTTTAGAATTGAAATGTGCTCAAATATTCCTTTATTTTTTTCTTTAATATTTTCTATATGCTTTAATGTACAATGAATGCTTTTAAATACCATAGCATAGTAACATGTGTTAGGCCATCTCACAAAATCTAGTATAAGAGAGTAGATAAGTTGGACTTTAAATTTGAAGCTTTCAATTTTAGGGATAATTTTTTAAATACTCGATATTGACTTTGATCAATCTCATATCTCTCAAAAATGAACTTAAAAAATAAAGTATTAATTTTAAGAGAGAATAAATATTTAAAAATTAGAATAAAGAAAATATGAATAACAATAAGATTGCAAATTAAATCTCCTACAAAAATATACCAATATCAATATACTAGCATTTGCATTGAAAGGAAGTGCAATGGTTACACCAATTCTAATTTATATAAAATGTCTCATAAATTTGAAAGGTGACCAATTGAATTTAGAAGTACCATATTAAAAAATTTATACAACATTGTAAGTGAGTACTAATCATTATAAATATTTTAGAAGTCTTGATACAATAGTGGGTGGTGATTTTTAACACGAGTGATCATTTGTAGGTCTTGATAGAACATCAGATGATGAATTTGACATGAGTCAAATTGTAGCAATCTTGATGTCATTGTCCATCGAAATTTTCAATATTTATTTTCATTCAGTATAGAATTGGTTCTACAACAAGTAATATAGAGTTAGAGTAGAGAAGTAAGTATGATCCATATATATGTGTTTCATTATAATTCATGTAATTGACAAATATTTTGATACATGTTAAGTGCAAATATTTTTTTGTTATTCATAAAATAACATCTAAAATCAACCATTAAATTGACTATCTTATTTAAGATGCCTATAACATATCTCCTTTGTAATAGTGTCAACATACCAATTATCCCTCCACTTTATCTGAGAAAAATCACTTATGAACTTGTAGCTAATCATCAATGTGATTTATCATATTTTTAGTTCCATCTTCAAATCCTCTAACCCTTACATAGATCAGATTAGATGTATTTTGAATATGTAATAATTATGTAGAAAATGAAAGCCATTATTAATTATTTAATGAAAACCATCCACCCTAATATCATTAGGTTTATTTTAACTCAAAAAATGAAGCAATACCAAGTATATATGCATGTTAATGCACTATTTGTACTATGCAACAACTTTTGAGATCTATGTATCATTTACATTATAATAAGATAAAAACGTCACCCATCATTAAAATAATAATCATTTTAACATAAATAATGTTAATTAATTATTAGAAAATAAAATAAAATAAATAAATCCATCTAATAAAAAGACAAGATAATTAAACCTTAAAACATTAAAATTAGGTTCACAGTGTAGCTTTAATTAGAATCTTTGCTAATTAGATCTCATTATAAAATGGAGAGATAAAGAGTATCATAGTTGCAGATGAGCAGAATAAATCAAGCATGTGAAAGAATACTATTGTGGCAGACTATGCAATAGAATAGCCACAATGTTAGACAAAATATATATAGTAAAATATTCCCCACAAGTAGTGGGCAGAACATCAAATTGAAACCATGGAATCAACTAATGAAGTTGTCTTCCATTTATTTTCTTTTATCCAAACTTTTGAAGACTTCTAATGCTCAAGCTATATTATTTTATACCCCTCCTATTTGATGTGGACATGCGTTAAATTTAGAAATATTCTCCCCATGTAAAATGATTTTAGTTGAAGAATATTTCAAAATTAAGATTTTACAATAGTTTACAAATAACAATAACAAGTGTTGTGCATAATAAATTTATTTACAAATACTGTAACCAACCATTTATGTGGAACCACACCATGGACACCTTTCAATGGAAAATTCAAAGGCGAAGAAATCTGAGTTGTATATGAAATGAGCCTTGCTGAGGAAGCCAAGCTTGTTGGAGAAGGCCATGTCCCTGCATAGCTGAAATAGTGTACCCAGGAGGAAAACTGGCTAACAAAACTCCACATCATTTTAGTAAAATTCAATTTACAATTTACAATTTTCAAATGCATGCATGTCTTTGAGGTGTCTTCAAGGTTTCCTTCATCGTAATAGATTGAAACAACTACAATGGAAAAATCATCCGTGACCTCTGATGTAAACTGGACCGATTGCCCAATTCGGTTTGAGGAAGCCAATAACATTTTTACGTGTAACTGTGTTAACTCAGAGATGGCAAAGTGAATTGTGAAGAGATCTCGCCACTTAGGCTTGTTAGATTAAACATCCACAGCTGGATCTGAGTTTCCCTAAGTTTTTTTCTTTTGGTTTTGTTTCACTTTAGAGTATTGAATATTCAGAATAATTTGCATTTGGAACATAGCTGAATCTGCTATTAGTTCCCACACCTTAACGCCATCTAATGCATGTTTTCCTAGAAGAACTACATAGAGTTTTTTATGGTAATACACATTTAGTTTCAACTTGATATCCTTCCATTACCAAACTTCACTTACTAAATGGTCAAGTTACTACCAGGTTTATGCCTCAGTGCCATGACAAGATCAATTTGGAGGCAAATTCCAAGTTAGACTGATTATACAATCATTTTGGAATCAATGGACAAACAGAAAGAATTATCATTGCCTTATAAAATCTTGGCTTATCTTGGGACATATCAAGTTTAACACCGATCAAATTTGCCATAAAACACGATGGATGCAAGAATTTGCGCTTCCTTTCAATGTATGTTCTTCCAACATCTGTTAATTAGGTTTTCAATCTCATTATAGTGATTGAATGTAAGAAGATGGATTGCTTCATATTATACATTTAATATAAAATTGCTCTTCTGAATTTTTGTGTGTTTTCTACAAATAAGGCTCAAACAAAATTGTGATACAAATAAATTTAACAAGGGGTGGGACGCATCCCTTAGGGTTCTGGCCCCCATCCCGGGGACATTTCAGGGATGGGGGACGCCTTGGAGACATTTCCCTGACGTCCTTATTTTTTTTTCATCAAGGGACATCTTCAATTCGTGAGGCCATCTCGGGGATGGCAAGAGGATGGTTAGTCATGTCGGGGATAGCTAGTCGTCCCCTTTTTTTTAGCTGCTTTTTACAATAAAAAAGCTCTCTGAAATTTTAAATACTTATTTTTCTAATCTTTCTAAGTGGACCCCACACCCTCCCAAATCTAAAATGAAACATGAAACTTTTTTTCAAAGCCATCTGAGTTCATTTTTACATTCCAAAAAAAATTGCAGTTAAGAGGAAAGTGAGCAAGAGAAAGATGAGGGTTTGAAAGAGTTGTTGGACAACAAAAGCCAGTATTCGATATTAAAAAAGGAAAGCATTAAGGCAACAACCTGCAAGAGAAGTGACTTGGAATCTCATACTCATACTCAAGTGGCAGTGACTCAGACTCCGAGTTTGATTTTGATGAAATGTTGGCAGATGTCAATTAGAGGCAGCCATCATACTTTCTATTACTATATTTTTGACATTTGTGACTTTGCAATTTTGATATTTGTAGTGCAAACTTGTAGCCTTTGGGCATTTTATTTTTAAAATTTTATATCATACGCATATTGACTATTTGACATGAATTATGGAAGCAATTAAGTAGTTGTAGTACTATTAATTTGTTCGACTCTTATCACTCATGTAAACTCTATTGTTGCATTTTACTAAGTACTTTTAATTCTATAATGTATATGTCAATATGATTACATTTGCAACTTTACTACTGTTCATTGTTATCATTATTCATATGAATATTTGAAATTTGAAATTTTCTTATATTTTTAAAATTTATATATATAACCATCCCCTTTGCTATCCCTTATCATTCCCATCCCTCTCCTTGAAACTCAGTGAAACATAGATAAATTTTTGATATTTAAATCAGATTTTAGATATATCTATGATTTTAGAGAAATCAATTAGACAATATCAAAAGAGTCTCAAAATCATACCTTCTCCATAAAAATACTTTCAGATCTTAAAATCTAGTCCACAAACCGTAGATAATTTGCTTATTTCTATCACAAAATACAGAGACTATTTATTAAATTTAGCTGGTACCTAGCGGCAAGATTCCACAGAAATTGCACACAAAAGAGAAAGATGGAGACTATTGATAAAATTTAGCTGGTACCTAGTGGCAAGATTTCACAGAAATTGCACACAAAAGTGAAAGATGGCAGATAGGATGTAAAAGATATCACTATGAAAGGAAAACGGTGGTAAATTTCAAAGTAATTTCAACAAATAATGTTTGTTGGTGCTTGCTTAAGGCACAACGGCTTTAGTAGTGATCTAAATGATCATGAGTTCAAATCTTTACAATATATTAAAAAATTAAAATAAATAAATAAATAAAACAAATAATCAAGTCATATTTATAATACTTTTCTGGTACTGTAAAACAGCTGGGATCGATTCAATTTTTATCTTTTATAATAGAATAGTGGGGATCGGATTCAACATTTTAATGTTTATCTCCAATTTTATCTGATGTTGTCATTTGATTGAATCAAGAAATATCTCTGAGAATGCAATCAAATCTTTCAAATAAAAGCAGATTTTATCTGAAGTGATATATTATGTTTAAATGATTTCAGGCGGTTCAGATTGTTTACAGGTGATCGAACATTACTTCTCAGCAGGAAGACACTTGTTTACTGAGAAATGTTTTTAAGTGATCAAGTTTTATTCAACTGGTCTGAAATTTTTTCCCGGCGTGAGACATACTGAATCTCGATGTAAACGGACGGGCAGCTAAATTATTTATTAAAAAAGGAAAAAAATCCATCGTTTCTTATACTTCTTGAAAGAACCAGATTAGTGTCGAGAAGTTTAATAAATAATGAAAAGTTTCTCCAAATGAGTCACACCGTTGCCAAGCAATGATGTCAACACCTAACTCATTATAGCTCTCCATTTCATCAGTCTGAGCGTCAAGAATATTTCATTTCCTTTCACCAACCGTGCCGTCTACTCCATCTGAACATATTTCTTTGAATCTTTCAACTTTAATGTCTGAACATAGTTTTGTCGGGTAGTCTAGTGTCAGACAGTGTCCTATTGGCTCTTATGCATTGGTGTCTCCTTTTGCTCACTGGTGTACTACTTTGCACAATTGTGTTCACAACCGTTTGAAGTTGACCTCCTAAGCGGATAAGTAATGTCTACTGGAGGTTAAGGTGGTCTATTTCAGTTAGATCCTTAGGGATGCTTGCATAGAATTATATATTCAAGGAGCATCCAATGGAGATTTAACCATTCTTTTTAAGAGTTCATAATATCTTAGTTAGTGTTGGTGTATATTTCTCTTGATTTTCTTTTCATTTTGAAATCTTATTTTATAAATATTATGTTCATGTGTAGTTATTGGAATCAAGTTAATTTTAGGGTTTTATGAAAAGAAGAGTTTGAGTAGGAAAATAGAATTTGAATTTAAATACACTCTTGTATGCAATGGTATTTTGGAGGATCAGAATGTAATGTGTTAGTGTCTAGAATGGATGATGAAACAAATTTACATTCATAGTATAAAACTTCAGTCAAATAAATTATATTTTTTTATTTAGATATAAACAAGTGCACACCATTCTCATATAAGTAATATAAATATCTTGAACGATAATTTTATTAAGGATAAAACACCTAAGAAAAATTCATGCAAGAGAATCAATTATATTTCTCAAGTTAAATAATTTCACTAAATTTTCTAATTTCAAACAATTTATGAGATAGACACAAATATCTATTTGCTTCCATTATTCATCTTAACAATACTTTTAAGATTATGTTCAATTCAAAATTAGGTTTAGAATACATTGTTTCTAATTTTCATATCAAATTACATTCATGTTCAAGTAAAACATATGTGTACCCTTTTATTCTTATAATATGATTTACCTAGTCTTTAATTTACAAACAAGAGAAATATACAATAATTAATATACAAATAAAAAGTTCCCTATCTTAATATACAATGTGTCTTTGAGTAACAAGCCTATGGCATACTAAGCTACTATGTGGAAGGAGTGCATCATTTGGGTGCTTTACCTTCATCCACAAACCAATAGTTACCCACACACCTTTCTACTAGAAGTGGCCCTACCCTTTGCAAGAATAGAAAATAAAGAGATCTACAAACGTACCATGCCAACTAAGGACTGAGTGTGAGGTATTGACTCTTATCATTTGTAACCTATCACACAACACTAAATTTATTCTAAGTATGGCATCTAGTTATCATGCAACCTATCAAGTATCACAAACCAACAATGCACACAAATTATGCATCACTTTGACCAAAGCTTTTTCTAGCATAAACACATCCTTCAACAAAACTGTAGTTCATTTGTCCACCAATCCTATCTTGGCTTGACTCAACAAAATCTAAAGAAACTGCTCTATTCACACAAAAACTCAATAAACTTGAGTGACAATACAAGCTAATTATACAAATTTTCTTAATTTAGAAGAAAATTATAACTTAATAATACACCATTCATATATGATAGAAAAATAATGGGTTTAGATTTTACTAATCACACATATCCAACTTTGAAAATGAATAACTTAATTAAATATTTTTTGACAAAACTTTTTTTTCTACTATTAGAAAAAACACATATAACTCAAATAATTTTGGTCTTTTCTCCATAGACTCAACTTAAAACAATTCACACACACACACACACACACATATATGTAGTTGATGGAGAAAGGACCAAAATTATTTGAGTTAATGTGTTTTTTCTAGTAATAGAAAAAAAAAGTTTTGTCCAAAAATATATATACATGTATGCATGCATCGATCATCCTATACACATTTATATATTTATATTTATAATCACTTTCTATATCATCAATAAAAATAATTACTATTAAATCTATGTATGAACATGTTAGAGTTTATCAATAAGAAAATATGCTATAATATGTATGATTTTTCATAATGTCTAATAGAACTATCCTTGTCAAAATGTGATGATTCTATCATATATTTGATTTAAAATTCAAACATACTAAACTTTGAACTTTTTTTTATAATCACTAGATATTCATCTCAAATGTACATATTTATGAACATGAACATAGAACAACAAGTTTACAATCCCTTAAGCTCAATTCCATTCTTCTGAAATTATAATCTCTTTTCTAATTTGAACTTTTCACTTAAGGTTTTGTAGATCTTGCCAAGATTAACTGATAATACTTTTTATTGATTCCTATATCCTAAAGACTAATTTGATAGTCAATTATTTAGATAAACTTATCTTCCTTTAACAATAAAGCTTGCAATTTGTCCACGACATCTTGCACTTTGTCCACAATATATTCCAATTTGTGCACATAATCAAGCTCCTTGCAATTTGTGCACAACATAGTCTGATTTTCATCCACTCGGTGATACTCATATTGCATCATGCAAAAAGGACAGGCTGTCCAAAATGTGGCTGTTCTCTGCTGGGGTGGATTCTGATTTGGATATTTTTGCTGCCCTTGGCTAGTTTGGGGATTAGAAGACCACTGGAAGCCAGAAGAACTGGATTCGCTCATGCTGTTCGCTGTTGTCTCTACAGCACAAAAAGCCTTCTTGCAATTTGTGCACAACATATTCTGATTTTCATACACTCGATGATACTCATTTTGCATCGTGCAAAAAGGACAGTCAGTGCAAAATGTGGCTGTCCCCTGCTGAGGTGGATTCTGATTTGGATGTTTTTGCTGCCCTTGGCTAGTTTGGGGATCAGATGACCACTGGAAGCCAGTAGGAGTGGATTCGCTCATGCTGTTCGCTGTTGTCTCTACAGCACAATAAGCCTGCTTGCAATTTGGACACAACAGATTCTGATTTTCATACGCTCGGTGATACTCATATTGCATCTTGCAAAAAGGACAGTCAGTCCAAAATGTGGCTGTCCCCTGCTGAGGTGGATTCTGATTTGGATGTTTTTGCTGCCCTTGGCTAGTTTGGGGATTAGAAGACCATTGGAAGCCAGGAGGAGTGGATTCGCTCATGCTGTTCGCTGTTGTCTCTACAGCACAATAAGCCTGCTTGCAATTTGGGCACAACAGATTCTGATTTTCATACACTCGGTTATACTCATATTGCATCTTGCAAAAAGGGCAGGCAGTACAAAATGTGGCTGTCCTCTGCTGAGGTGGAGGTCTTGGGGCAAGTGGAGTTGGCCGAGGCATAGGAACAGGAGGAGGAGGATTATGTGTGGGAGCAGACGCTGTAGTAGGAGGATGTGAAGTTGTTTGAGCATTGGCAGGTTTCCGTGTAGTGCAACGAGTGAAACTGTTGAAAACATTGAAATTGTAGAACCCACTGTTAACACTAGAAGCATTACCATCAGTGAATGGGGTCGACGCTGGTTTCTGTGGCTGCGAAGGCCTCTGCTGAAACCTTTTTCTTTTCTCATCATAGGAAACTCTCTTGAATCTGTCTGAGAGTACGCTCCACGCCTCAGATAAAAGCTTGAAAGCACCATCTGCTCCAACAGACTTATTCTTATCCGGATGGAGCAGCAGAGCCAATTTCCTATACTGCTTTCTCACAGTGGATTCATCAGCAAATTGATTGACTTGAAGTATCCCATACCAATCCATGTTCCCATTGACTTTATTCTTCGCTACAATGTGAACCTCCAAAGCAGCCATCATCTGGGCCAGCCCATCCAACTCAGGGTTCAAATGATGTGCCTTGAGAGCGAACTTTTGAGCACCCATAAAGTCTTTTGCGGCAAACTTCTTCTCTGCAATCTCTTTAGCCCTTTCCGCCTCATCCCTATTACACTCCATTGCCAATTAATATTTTCCTACTTTCGAGCACCCAATTTGTTTGACCAGCCTACTATCTAATGTTTACTGTGTAACCTCTACAGTCTCTTCCAGACTCTCATCACATCACCTATCGCACTAAAGCATCCCACACAGTATTTGACAACAGGCCCGCGTCCGCAACTAAACTTTAGGGTTTCAACAAAAAAATTCAATATTGACAGGCGAAGAGAAGAGTACCTCTATAATTGCAAGCACGATTCGAAATGAAAATCCGGTTGCACCTTTCGCCAACTAAAAACATGCAAGCCTGCATGAAGCAGATATGAGCAAAACCTTGACCAGAAAATCCGCGACAAAAAATTGAAGCCTGATATGCATGAACTGTGTGCTGAAGTGGTCAGAAACAAAATAAAAAATGAAAACCCTAGGCGGATAGCTCTCCGCCTCCTCTGCCCCTCCCACAACCAAAACTAATTCTGCTCAATGCTCCCGCCACCCGCCGGAAGATATCTCTGCGGCGCTCTGTCAGATTTTCTTAAAACATATTAAACATCTCCGATCAAAGATCAGAGCACAACACCTCTATCACTACACATTGCTATTTCCATTTGCAATTCAACCGTGAATCTCTTCTCAATTTGAAACACCCACAAACGACAACCCTAACCCCGCAACACTCCCGGTTATCCTCCTCCCTCACAAATTCAAAAGTTTAAAATACCCAAAATAAATTTTATAAATGCTACCTATAATTTTTTTTACTTTTCCCTTACTTAGCATTCATACAACTTAACTCTACTCCATGGGAAGGTTAGGGCTGCTCATTTTAATTTCACCCTGTGGTTAGGTTATAGCTGCTCACTTTAACTTCACCAAGTGGTTAGGTTATAGCTTAGCTTTGCTTTTCCATTGAAACCATGCTGTGTGGATGGAAAATCTTGAGCTCAATCAAGGTTAGAAAATAACTATGGTTAATTAAACTTGGGTTAACTTACCCTGGTTTGATCAATTTTTGTTATGATTGTCGAATTCATTATTTATTAAAAAATAGAGAGTATTCTCTTATTTGTTTATTGTTATTTGGTGGGGCCTACTCCATTTAATATGAGAAAGCGAAATGCGTAGGGCTTTCTTTGGTGGGAGTTTTCAGTTTTTAGGGTTTTGTAAATGCGAGAATTTTTTATTATTTTGAATTTTAAAAATAATTTATAAGGTGGTCCTACCACTATGAGATTTTCTTAATGTATTTAGTGAAATGTGAGTAGGTAAAATATTTCTCTACCGTGAATTTAGTGAGGGGTTTGAGCATTATTCACTCTCAATTAAGAAGAGTTGACTACATTGGTAATTTTTGGAATTGATGTTTATAGATTTGAAGAGAAAGAAATAGGAATTTTAAGGATGAAAAAATTATATGTTTTTATGGTTAACATTTATTTTAGTTGGATTGTTCTTAAAATAATTATTAGTGGAAAGTTGGTAATTAATTTTTATTTATTTATTTATTTGGGTTAATATTTATAGTATTGAAATCATTATATTATTCTCAAATTCAGATATGTTTTTCTCAAGTCGACACCCTCCTTGTTAGTTATTACTTGTCAACTTGAATGCATAATGTGTTAATTTGTGTGCTAAGGTGGTGTTATAACAACTCCAAAATTTTCACACTTTGAACAATATTAAGTAATACATGCATAGCTCATTACAAATAAAGTATCATATATAATAAGTACATCTAAATCTCATTAGAAATGTAGTTCCTTTACATGCCACATTTATTAATATTTCAATTACAACATAGTCACGACAAACCATAAATTACAATAAGGTCAATAGCACACTATAGTAAAAGTATAATAATGGCATCAAGCCAAGTGTATCCATGGTAGAATATTAGCAACGATCAAGGTGCATTCATTAAAGAATGTGCAAACAAGAAGTGCACAACAAGCATCCACTTCACAAGAGCTCTCCACCTCATCAAAACACCGATTGTGCAAGAAAGGCAATATGAACCCTTAGAATAAAATAAACTCATTCATCCCCAACTATTAGTTTGGTCTAAAGAGGTCAAAAGATAGTTCATCATTCATGTAACAATATATTATTATGTTCTTATCTTGTTATCTTGCATAGATGTCGTCATAATCACAAATCGATATAATAGCAACTCATGAATGATACTCATAACACCGTGTGATACTTTACAACACATCTCAAGACTCCAAAAAACATCAAATAAAACTCTACAATACATCACAACACACTAAAACTTCATCATACTTTCAAGACTATTCATACAAGATCATATGTCATATTAAATCAACAACATACAACTCAAACATCAAAAGAAGCCTTACCATAATGATTGGATTCATCAATTCCAACAAGAAAGCATACCATCTCAAATTATGCACTAATTGGCCAATCAAATACCACTCCTTCTGGCTTCCAATGGTCTTTAATCAATAATTTGTCAGACAGACTTAAATATAAGCAATAAATAAAAGTTCTCGTGAATGATTCATGCCACTTCCTACCTCATTACTATATCTTTGTTTCATCATTTTGAATGTCATAGAATATCTCACCAATTGTGTTGTCTACTCCACTTGCACATATTTGTTTGAAGCCTTCTACTTTAAAGTGAGAACATATACTACTCCATCTTTCACATTGGCTGGTCCTAATTCGTTAAAGTTTGTAAAGAAGCATATTTCTCATTTCCTTCAATTTTTTTGGGCTGCAAATATTTATATATTTCGTTAAATATTTTTTTTTGTGTACATATGAAAGAAATTATTTCAATTTAAAGGAAGCTTTTGTATAGCTTCCCTATGCCATAATTTTTAGTCCTTGTCTTTTAGGCGCAGATTAATGTTTTCGGTGGGTTGATTTTAGCATTAATGCTTCTCAAAACTAGCGCCAGTCAATGATATATTTTTTTATCACATGGTTCATGGCATTAATGATTTCGATGGACTTATTTTAGCATTAATGCTTCTCAAAACTAGCACCAGACAACGATGCATTTGTTTATCATATGGTTCATGGCATTAATGTTTTCGGTGGACTGATTTTAGCATTAACGCTTCTCAAAACTAGCGCCAGACAATGATATATTTGTTTATCATATGGTTCATGGCATTAATGTTTTCGGTGGACTGATTTTAGCATTAACGCTTCTCGAAACTAATGCCAGACAATGATATATTTCTTTATCATATGGTTCATTGCAATTTTTTTATAAAAGCAAAAATTTTGGGTGGTTTCTCCAAATTTCTGATTGGCTAGCATGTTTATTTCCCATGGCTTTTTGTTTTTTTCATTTAGAAATTATCATTACAGCGAATTAGAAATTGGGGAAATTTTTTGCATTAGCTTCTAATGTTTTTTGTTATGTGAACGTGTCTTTTTTGTGAAGTTCCTGTGAGTAGGTGGCATTGTTGGAAGGAGGTCATGTTTCACTGCCAGATTTCTTCCCAATGACTTGTCATTAGGGTTTTAACAATTTCAATGAATTTCCATGGTATTAGTTTGCATGGATAAGAGACGTGGCTGGTTTGTAGAACATTGGTTACCACAGTCAATGATAAGGGAATTAAAACATGTGTTTGGGAAATATTCTCTCCAGGTTACAGTATCTGCTAGAGCTTATTTGTTGTTGAAAAACAAATAGGTATGGTAGGCATTGTGGGTTTACGGTTGTTTGAGTGATTTCTCAATACTGTATGGTTTATTCTTTAAAAAATACCAGAGAACATACTTGATGATAAAAATGGCTCACCAGATTTACTAACTATGTCAATTAGGATCTACTCATTTTTCTTCAATTAAAAAAATACTTTTTACATGTCTACTAGAGCATTTCAACTATAATATCTGGAAAAAAATCACTTCTCATTCTAGGCTTTGATGGACATCTATACCCTAGTTCTAGAGTTCACATTTAGTCACAAGTGGAGTCAATGATAGAA
Source organism: Sequoiadendron giganteum (assembly GCA_007115665.2). Lineage (NCBI taxonomy): Eukaryota > Viridiplantae > Streptophyta > Pinopsida > Cupressales > Cupressaceae > Sequoiadendron > Sequoiadendron giganteum. The sequence continues at coordinate 162,489,475 of CM021107.1, forward strand.
AATATTGTGGCATTCATATGCATTTGCTTGAAGGTTTCTATTGCCTTTTAAACAAACCATGTCGAACGTATCTTGTAAACATTGTGTTTCATACCACATTCCTATGAGACATTTTTTCAATCATGTCGTGTGCTTTGTTTGTGCTTCCAAGAGACCACATTTATTTCAGGAATTTTGTGAAACAGTTCACTTTTCTTCTCAAAATCTCTAGATTTTGCATATAAATCTGCTAGGTTAGTTACAACTACATTATCTAACAAAATTCCTCTATCTGTTATACTTTCGTGAGGATCCAATCCTTGTTTGAGCTCATCATTAGGACACTTTGTATCCTTTGGGCCTTTTGTTGCTATGAAAACATTGAACAATGAATAAGAAATTTTAGTTTTATATTACTGCTATTTGCATCAATGAACATGCTAACATTGATGTCCCTGAAATGCCATGGAAATAGGGTTGACAATGCCTATATTTATTAGGAACCCACTAACGTATCTTCTAGCCTAGCATTCTATGTCCAAAGCAAAAGGTGAGGGGAAAATTGTGAATGACACAGTGTTGTAGAGATGGAGTTTGAGGAGCATTTTATTTTCCAATGTCTGGTCCATTATTAAATCTCTATAGGTACTATTGTTTATACAAAGATTTTGCAGGCTGCAAGCTCACATCAACAACTTCTTTCATGCTATTGGTAGTTAACCAATTTCAAATGTTAGAATAGGTCCTATGTTGTAAAAAGAAAAAGTCTTTAATTCCAAATAATCTTATAATTCTTTTAATAATTCTCTCCATTCCATATAATATCGTAACTCCATTCAATAAATAAGTTTAATCCAAGAATTCCAAATACTGACTTTAAAGTCTACAACAAGATTCACAATACATCCAATTACATTCATAAACACGTGTCATCTTTCATGATATTTATAATACAAATACATTGTAAAAGAAAATTTACAATTCAAGACTTAGGCATTCTGTCGCCTTAAGTTCGACAATAATCATACAATAATGAAATATAATAGATATAAGAAGAAATCTTCACTCGATCTTCAATCCAATAGAAAATATTCAAACATGAAGACGAGAACAAGGTTCAGGCACTTTTTTCGCCCAACCTCGAAGCTTACGCCTCCCCGAAATTCTTTAGTCATTCAAAGAATACCCGACCCTGTACGAATCACTTAGCAAAAAGAAGTCAACAAGCAAGATGGAATCTGATGTGTGCCTAGTATAACTAGTAAAAGGGTGCTGGCAAGAAGTTGAGTCCAAAAAGTGGAAGTGTTTTCCCTGATTTTCAGAGTTTGACACATTTGACCTTAAAATTTGTAGCACTTAGAGATGAAATCTTCAAACAAGTCACTGATCATAAAATGTAGTACTCAAACTCTAGTTTCCAAATATGTAATTTATTTCAATACCCACATTGTACAAAATGAGTTTCAATAGGCTTTTGTAAAAACCACTATTTAAAAGTCATTTTTTTTCACCATACCATGCACGTGTACGACATCCATATTTTGACTTAAATTATCATATTTTTCTAAATCCTTTTGGGAAAAGACTTGTGACTCACTAAAGCATGCCCTGGATATTTTTTTGTAATTTTTTATTGAATTTTTTTTTTTTGTTAATTTTTTATTAGACATATTTGTCGTTTAGAAAAATCGTCGTGTACGACACGCATAAGATGACCTAAAGTTATCATTTTTGCATTATTTCTTTTTAAATTGAAAAGAATTGTCTGAATTTTGCCCTTGTGCAATCTGTTTGTCAATATATTATGTTGATCAAAAGTTATTAAAATAGTAAAAAACACTGATATTTAAAGTTTATGGACCAATTTCATCAGAAATTAATTAAAAAATAGAAAAAATAATCCAATTGTAAAAAAAATTACATATTTGGAATCTAAATTGTTTCATCTAAAATGGGTTTTAATTTCGTCAAAATTTTTTGCAAAAAAAGGCGTCAGCCATATGCCCAAACTCAATATTTTTTTGTGACATTGCTAGGACCTTCAACTTGCAGGTCAAACCAGCTCCAAAGCTTAGGTTCGGGTCCCCGAGCCTTTTCCCGAACCAAAAAACAAAGCAAAAACCTAACCAAAAAATAAAATTTTAAAAAACAAGATCTCGTTTTGAAAACGGGATCCCGTTTCATAAAAGAATATTTCTTTTATGATTTTAAGAAATGGGATCCCATTTCAAAATAGGATCCCGTTTTCAAAACGAGATCCCGCTTTTTAAAATACGGGATCCTATTTTGAAACGAGATCACGTTTCTTAAATTCATAAAAAAGAAATTATTGAAATGGGATCCCATTTTTGGCTCAGGGTCCCGAACCTAAATGGGATCCCATTTTTTGCAAGAAGATTTCATTTTTTTGCCTAAGGCAGAAACTTCAATGTTTCGTGGACTCATCTTTTTGCTTCTACCCAAAACCACAAGCATTTTCATTTTTCTAATTCATTTAAGAAACAAGCAAGTTCGATACTAGGATATGGTAGAGATTCATAATATATTCCATCTATTTCAATGGTGCTTAACTTACTTGGCCAAGTAAAATGTCATGCACAACAAATAGTAGTAGTTTTGGAAAAGAAAAACTACGCTCTCTATAAACCCATATTCGGCACCCCTCTCGAAAGGTAACTTTCCAAACACATGACATGCACATTCAATTATCAAGCATGCATGGTTCTATTCAAAATAAATAAATTATCTTTCCTGACACATGTCATGTGCATTCCATATCAAGCATACATGGTTCTATTTAAAAATCAATAATTATCTTTCTCAAACACATGAACTGCAATTTTATATTCAAGCAAACCTAGTTTTAATACAATATCTCACAGATTTAAAATCGTAAATAACATAATGTTTATATTCAAAATCTAAAATAAAAGAAGGTGTATCTCAAGTATGTAAGTAAGTACATATAAAACAAGAATAAATGAGCACACATTTTTTCGGTTCATTTACTCATATAAATTATCTTCACTTCGAAATAATCATTTTTTAAATTCGTTTCTTTTCAAAGTAATTTATATTTTTAATTCTATTTCATTTTCTTTTATGTTCTTTCATATTTCTCTAAAATCTTTTTTTTTCAAACCATAAAAACCTCGTATTTAATTCTGTTTTGAAGGAAATTTTAGAATCATTCCTAAAGATTTATCAAATTTAACTCTTAGATTTCAAGAATTTTTAAATAGACAAAAGTATTTTTATTTAAAACAAGAATCTTTCAGCTGTATAATTCTGGAATAATTTCACTATCTTTTTTGTTCTTTTTTTTTGTTTCGAAAGTTTTATATATCTAACAGTTTTGATTTTTGAAGCATTTCTAAATTTAAATAGATCTAAAACATACTATTTTCTATTTGCAGCTTTCCAAGTTGCTAAATTAGAATTTGCAAAAAAGTATAAATCTATTATCTTTTTATAGTTTTATGTTCAAATTGTTCAACAAATTTTCTGTTCAAGTTATTCTTTTTCTCCATAATATTTCAGTCTGGTGTTTGATCTTTTTCCTAAAAATAATTAAAGACAATGATTTTTTTCTATTCAAAATTAAAATACAAGAATAATAGAAAATAATTAAACTCCGTATTGAATTGACTATGAATTTGGTGGGTATTATTTTCATTGAATCTACCTGGTATTCTTGTAGCTGTGTGTTTCCTGATTCTGGTTTGTTGGTGTTTCCTCTGTAAATTTTTTGTTGTAAATTCTCTTTTGTTTCTGACCATCTCTCTTTCTTCTTATCTCCACATTCGTATGAGAGTGAGATCTATGTTCTCTTCTTTTATTATGGCCGCACCTTACCTGTCTCTCTGTCCGCGCACCTCTTTCCCTTCTGCTGGTTGTGTCCTCTATCCTTCTCCTACACACTTCTCCTCTCTACTCTCTCTCTCTCTCACCCATTCCCTGTTGGTTGCATCCTCACTTCCTACGCACCTCTTCACCTGCTGTCCTTGCGTATGAGGAAGGCAAAATCTCATGAAATAAGATATATATAAACTATTTTTATTTTATTCAACTTTCCTTCCCCGTCGCGCCTCCTTCACCTCTTCTCCCACGTGCCCATCCTTTTTCCTTGTCCTGGCATGTGTGGTAGACATTTTTTTGTTTTTTAATTCTCCCTGCCTTTCCTCTCGGCCACGCCTTTCCTCCCTTCTCCCACGTGCATGAGAGAGAGAGAGATTTTTGATGTCTCTTTTCTCTCTGCATTTCCTGCATGCATGGGAAGTCTGCAAACTATTAATCCCTATTCCAAGTCTCTTGGCCACGCATGATAAAGGTAAATAGACTATGTTCTCTCTTCACACTTGCGCATGTATTTTGTAGACTCCAACAAACAAATCTCCTTCTCCAAAACGGATTTCTTCCTATCTCTGATGCGCATGTGGTGAGAAGATAATTTATCTTCCTTCCTCTATATGTAAAAATGGATTTACTTCCCCTCTCCCCCCCCCCAATCTCATGCAAATGGTGGAGTTCTTAATTAAATTCGATCCAAAAAATCAGAGCTATGATTTCTAGAACTCCAAGTTCTCATCTCTGATTGCATAGAAATTGATTGAACGATATTTCTTTTCAATTTGTTAACTACTACTTTGTTTTCAATTTCAATTCCAACTTTGAACGTATTTCTATTTTCTAATTTGTTAACTGTTGTTCTCAATTCCATTTCAAATTTTAAAAAAAGTATTTCATTAAGTAATCAAATATAATATATATTTATTTAAAAATTTGTTTACACTAGGTTATTTAAATCCGTTTCCATATAACAACATAATTTAATCAAATTGACTAAACATTTCGCATTTAATCAATCTTTCCATTTCAAAAAGAAAACATATTCATTTTCACATAAATTTGAGCAATCAGACAAACTTATTAAAAATTTCCACACATAATCATCACGAAACATATTTTAATGACTGAGTGGTGTGTGAGATTCCATCATCCTCATAAATGTCTAATGGCTAAAAAAACTCTACCTAAACAATGTTCTCACCTTCATTCTCATTCACCTATTCCTGCGTTCACTTGCACTCAATTTCTCATTAGCAATGACAATCCCTGAATTCCATAATAATGAATTTCAAATCATTTTATTTGCATTTAAATCTCAATTTCAATTTCAATTTCAATTTCAATCTCAATGTCAATTTCAATCTCAGTTTTTATAATCATCTAACATAAACATGCAAATATCAAGATTTATATTTGCAATTAAATAATTGATAAAAATCTGTACGTGACATCCTTCCCCTCTTGGAAAAGACATTGTCTTGATGTCTTATTAATTAATCAGTAAGAATAGTATCTCAATCAGTAAGACATAGTATCTCAATCATAATGAAATAATACTAACATCATAGTTCTCAAAACATAAACATAAGAAATTCATAGTAGCATCCATGCTATCCAAGTTCACAACATATGAATAAAAAACCAAAGTATTGAGTATCTCATGCATTAAGCAAATACTATTCTAAGAAAACAAATGAGGAAAATGACGATCAATCATCACAGTATCCTCCCATATAGCACTATCCTCGGTATACTGGTCCCACTGGACCTTGTACTGAGTACTATCCCAGTTAACGCTAGTCTATAAACAATTGGATTCATGACTTCCAGTACATCAAAGGGTCCCACAAATCTCGGAGCCAACTTTGATGATTTCCCAAAATACGTAAGATTTACAAAACATTCATCCTATGCAGTAATCTTGTCCTTTCTAGACCTTGCTTCAAGTGTCCTTACTATCACATAGGAAAATATCGTATGCTTCACACATACTTACTCTCCCAAAGAGCTTTATTCCATTAATACATTCAATATATATAATAACTATACTTAGTGATCAAAATTCATTGGTCCATGAATTTATCCTTAGTATAACCCAAATGGAAGAGGAATGTCGATGTATTGTACACTACATCGTGGGTCTAATCCTTTTCCTTTGTATTTACACTTTTAGACAACTCTTAAACCAATTCCATCCACCACTTACACATTCATTATCCTTACCATAAAATACTTTCCCTTAATTACTTGTTTATCTCGAGCATAACCTTGCTCCTAGAAACTTGTCAATTTTGATACTACTCCATACTTAAGCTTTTTTATCAATTAAGTTTCATCAATCACTTTGATCTATTACTCCTTTTTGACATTTTATCAAGTCTATAATTATATCCAAGTCTTTTTCAGCTCTAAAAGAGTTTCCTTTCTTTCCAAATAATGATCCAAACTTCAATTTAGAATTTTACATATCATTCAATATTTAGTCCACCATTTTACTTATTTGACTAAAATAATATATTTCACACTTATTCAAATGAATGTCTCATGGTATGATTTTGGTTTACACAACCCTATCATTATTTGCTAAACTGAAATAACCTTTCAGGTTTACTAAGCAATTGCTTACCCACAATATATTATTTAGGATCAAAATCCTATAAGTCAAGTTTCCAAAAACTGTTGGTTTCTCTTATGAGTCTATCCACCAAAACATTATGTTAATTCTACTAACATAGACAGATCAATTTGTCTTGTGTTCTACCATTTTCCTTCTAGAATCTCAAGTGAGTTACATGTCTTGCCAATGATGACTTCTGGTCTTCATTTCTTGGCATACTAGATATTACCTTGCTACATTCTATGCAACTTCTTACTCTATCTTCTTCCAGATGATAGTGGATCCTTATCTGACAATTCCCTTTGTCATTCTAATGTCCTAAATTTGACATTATTTTCCTCATTCCATTCTCAAATCTTCCAAATTTTGGACACATAGGTTCTTTTATATCCAACAATAGTCTATCCTTTGACTAAGTGATAACCTATTTTGATCTTACGCCATTATTAATCTTCATGTAAATGGTTATAGGTTTTTGTGGAGATAATTCCCATTTATCTCAAGACATCCATACCGTGGATTTTATTTTTTCCTTGGATTATTTTCAAAGATGCAATTCATCTTTTAACTCAATCTAATTTCTTTGATTTAATCTGGTACTAATTTTGAGTATTAATCCTCTTTCTATCACGTTGATCTCTAGATAATAAAAAATTTAATTGCATATCTAATCATCAAGCATGAAAATTTAACTCCATGAATTCTTAATTATATAGGAGAGTCTCAACTTCAATATATCCATTTTGAGCACAAGTAACAATTGTGATGTTCTTCTCTGTAAGATTTTCAGCATTTCTTGCTAAGTGAAAATTCTATGATGTTCTGTCATGACAATAGATGCTTCCTTATTGAAGTGTTTCTCTTTTAATATAAAAGCTACTGAAAGTAAAGTCTTGTCAATAATACGTCTTCATTTAACTTATTAGGCATTCCTCCTATGCTTCTATCCTTATAGAGTTTCATTATCTCCAATGATATTCAATCGCATGGGCACATCTTAAACCCAATATTCCCTTCCAATTCTAGGATGGAATCCTTAATTGTTGACTAGTCCAATTGTTTATAGATTTCCCCACTCTATATGGCAATAGTCAAGATCCAATGTACAACTCATTCAAGTTTAATTCCTAATTATAGGTGTTAAAGAGAAAACCAGTACGTAATCCAACTTAATAGGTTTTAGTCTCATCATTAGATCTCTCTTTATTGAATGAACTTCTTGTCCCAATTAGGTTATCTTTAACCCAAGGTTTCATTCAAGAGTAAGGTAGTGATTAAGTGATTTAATCATTCTCATTAAGATATTTTAGTGTGGTTCACATAACGTCACATCTTACTTTATTTTTCACTCCATCTCAATGGCTTAAATAGCTAACTTTTTTTTTGTCCATAGGTTTCTTAGCATAGTAAGCTTCAGCGTCAAGTCGTTTCACGACATGGATATATTTCATATAGAAATAACATCGTTATTTAAATTCTCTATTTTAAGTATAAAATTGTATAGAGACACTTTCTTCCAATCACGAGTCTCTTAGATCTTTCCTTGTCAATCCCATAGACAATGATCTTCCTTATCATGATCAAGTTATTTGCCTATCCTTTTCTAAGGCATTGATAATAATATCCTTTGATCTTTAGATAAGATAATCATAAGGTATAAAGGTCATAGTTCTTAACCTTTCCATTTTTCCTTTTTTCCTTGTGGTCATAAAATGTATGACTTAATTGTCCTTATGACTTGCACAGAAGTCATACCCAAGTTTTTTTTGGGTGGGGTACTTAGCTTGAGTCAATCCACTCTCTTCCTCTTCCCCCCCTTAGTGTTTCCGCAACTTTCATTCTTCTTACATTGAAATTATAGCAATTTACTTGCTTCTTTGGAAAGGTTTTGTCATTCCTTCTTGTTGACCTTTCATTGCCTTCCCTTACCTCATGGCATACCTTAAATACACTTTTCTCAAAGTTAGATTTTTCATTTTATTTTTTTTATCTCACATATTCAGCATATTGGATCATTTAGTAGGAGATCCAATGAATAATCAGAAACATATAATATTCCATCTTCTTTATAATATCCTTTTTAATGGAGGAATATCCATGCTTACAAACCTCTTTTGTTGATGTACTTCTCACCTCAGAGTGTTGATTTCCTTGCAACTTCTAGTGTCCTGACACATAGAGCCATGTTGCATTCCTTTTCCCTTTTGGAACCATTATTCAAAAATTGTTTGATTACAAAAACTCTAATAAACTCATTGATTGTTTCCTCTAACCGTTCTAGTATTTTCTCAATTCCTCGATACTAACTCTTTTCTAATCTTTATCTTAACACAAGAGTTTAAGTCATGAGTTCCCCAACCCTTGAGGATACTTCCTTCGTTCATATCCTACTTTGATCAATCTAATCTATGTTGACTTTGCATACATAGATTCATAGTGTTTACACTAATCCAAGAGTTCTTGACTCTTTTAAAATTGTAGGTTGCTAAAATTTAATTTATCTCATTCCTACTCATTCTCTTTTTCTTAGAGTCATGTATGTATAGGTTATTCTTCCTGACCTTCTTACATAACCTAATTGTATAATCTTCTGCAATCCTAGGTTTTATCATAAGTTGATGGTTTAGGAATTCTGATTCTAGGGATGAATCTTTAACTAGCCCCAATTTACACAAGTTATTGATGTTTACATCTTCCTTTTCACTTCCTTAAGTTCTTTTCTCTTGCCGTTCTGGCACAAGAAATTTTCAACCTTTATCTTTTGATAAGGTTTATGCATTATTGCGTAATGAGCTCATAGGTTTCAGTGTAGAACCTGGCAACTCTGATACCAAATGTAAAAAGTGAAAGTCTTTAATTCCAAATAATCTTATAATTCTTTTAATAAGTTAATTTCCATTCCATATAATATCATAACTCCATTCAATAAATAATTTTAATCCAAGGGTTCCAAAAACCGACTTTAAAGTCTACAACAAGATTCATAATACATCCAATTACATTCATAAACACGTGTCATCTTTCACGATATTTATAATACAAATACATTGTAAAAGAAAATTTACAATTCAAGACTTAGGCATTTTGTCGCCTTAAGTTTGACAATAATCATACAATAAAGAAATATAATAGATATAAGAAGAAATCTTCATTTGATCTTCAATCCAATAGACAATCTTCAAACATGAAGATGAGAACAAGGTTCAGGCGCTTTTTCCGCCCAACCTCAAAACTTATGCTTCCCTAGAATTCTTTAGTCATTCAAAGAATACCCGACCCTACACAAATCGCTTAGCAAAAAGAAGTCGACAAGCAAGATGGAATCTGATGTGTGGCTAGTATAACTAGTAAAACCACAAGCATTTTCATTTTTTTAATTCATTTAAGAAACAAGAAAATTTGATACTAGGATATGGTAGAGTTATAATATATTCCATCTATTTCAATGGTCCTTAAGTTACTTGGCCAACTAAAATGTCATGCACGACAAATAATAGTAGTTTTGGAAAAGAAAAACTACGCTCTCTATAAACCCATATTTGGCACCTATCCCAGAAGGTAAATTTCCAAACACATGACATACACATTCAATTATCAAGCATGCATGGTTCCATTCAAAATAAATAAATTATGTTTCCCAACACATGTCATGCACATTCCATATCAAGCATACATGGTTCTATTTAAAAATCAATAATTATCTTTCTTAAACACATGAACTGCAATTTTATATTCAAGCAAACCTGGTTTTAATACAATATCTCATAGATTTAAAATCATAAATAACATAATGTTTATATTCAAAATCTAAAATAAAAGAAGGTGTATCTCAAGTATGTAAGTAAGTACATATAAAACAAGAATAAATGAGCAGACATTCTTTCAGTTCATTTACTCATATAATTTATCTTCACTTCGAAATAATCCTTTTTTTAATTCGTTTCTTTTCAAAGTAATTTATATTTTTAATTCTATTTCCTTTTCTTTTTTGTTCTTTCATATTTCTCTAAAATCTTATTTTTTCAAAACATAAAAACCTCATATTTAATTATGTTTCGAAGGCAATTTTAGAATAAATCCTAAAGATTTATCAAATTTAACTCTTACTTTTTAAACATTTTTAAATACACAAAAGCATTTTTATTTAAAAGAAGAATCTTTCAGCTGTATAATTCTGGAATAATTTCACTATCTTTTTTGTTCTTTTATTTTGTTTTGAAATTTTTATATATTTGACAATTTTGATTTTTGAAGCATTTCTAAATTTAAATAGATCTAATACATACTATTTTTTGTTTGCGTCTTTTCAATTTGCTAAATCAGAATTTCCAAAAAAATATAAATCTACTGTCTTTTTATAGTTTTCTGTTCAAATTGTTCATCAAATTTTTTGTTCAAGTTATTCTTTTTCTCCATAATATTTCAGTCTAGTGTTTGATCTTTTTCCTAAAAATAATTAAAGACAGTGATTTGTTTTTTGTTCAAAATTAAAATACAAGAATAATAGAAAAGAATTAAAACCCATATTGAATTGACTACGAATTTGGTGGATATTATTTTCACTGAATCTACCTAATATTCTTGTTGCTGTGTGTTTCCTAATTTTGGTTTGTTGGTGTTTCCTCTGTCAATTTTTTGTTCTAAATTCTCTTTTGTTTTTTACCATCTCTCTTTTGTCTTATCTCCACATTCATATGAGAGTGGTCCACATTCGTATGAGAGTGAGATCTTTGTTCTTTTCTTTTGTTCTTGCCACACCTTACCTGTCTCTCTGTCCATGCACCTCTTTCCCTTCTATTGGCTACATCCTCTATCCTTCTCCTATGCACTTCTCCTCTCCACTTCCTCTCTCTCTCTTACCCATTCCTTCTTGGTTGCATCCTCACTTCCTGCGTGCCTCTTCACTTGTTGTCCTTGCGTATGAGGAAGGCAGAATCTCATGAAATAAGATATATATAAACTATTTTTATTTTATTCAACTTTCCTCCCTGGTCATGCCTCCTTCACCTCTTCTCCCATGCGCCCTTCCTTTTTCCTTGTCCTGGCATGTGTGGGAGATAGTTTTCTATTCTTTTATTCTCCCTTCCTTTGCTCTTTGTTGTGCCTTTCCTCCCTTCTCCCATGTGCGTGAGAGAGAGAGATTTTTGATGTCTCTTTTCTCTCTGCATTTCCTACACGCATGGGAAGTCTGCAAACTATTAATCCCTATTCCAAGTCTCCTAGCCACGCATGATAGAGTTAAATAGACTATGTTCTCTCTTCACACTTGCGCATGTATTCTGTAGACTCCAACAAACAAATCTCCTTCTCCAAAACGGATTTCTTTCCGTCTCTGATGTGCATGTGTTGAGAAGATAATTTCTCTTCCTTCCTCTATATGTAAAAATGGATTTACTCCCCCATCTCATGCAAATGGTGCAGTTCTTAATTAAATTCGATCCACAAAATCAGAGCTATGATTTCTAGAACTCCTAGTTCTAATCTCTTATTGCATACAAATTGATTGAAAGATATTTCTTTTCAATTTGTTAACTACTGCTTTGTTTTCAATTTCAATTCCAACTTTGAATGTATTTTTGTTTTCTGATTTTTTTAAGTTGTTCTCAATTCCATTTCAAATTTTAAAAAAAGTATTTCATTTATTTCTTCTAATTTCCATTAAGTAATGAAATTTAATATATATTTATTTAAATATTTGTTTACACTCTTATTTAAATCCGTTTCCATATAACAACATAATTTAATCAAATTGACTAAATTTTTTGCATTTAATCAATCTTTCCATTTCAAAAAGAAAACATATTCATTTTCACATAAATTTGAGCAATCAGACAAACTTATTAAAAATTTCCAAACATAATCATCACAAAACATATTTTAATGACTAAGTGGTGTGTGAGATTCCATCATTCTCATAAATGTCTAATGGCTAAAACGACTCTACTTGAACAATGTTCTCACCTTCATTCTTGTTCACCTATTCTTGTGTTCACTTGCACTCAATTTCTCATCAACAATGACAATCCCCGAATTCCATAATAATGAATTTCAAATCATTTTATTTGCATTTAAATCTCAATTTCAATTTCAATTTCAATTTCAATCTCAATTTCAATTTCAATCTCAGTTTTTATAATCATCTAGCATAAACATGCAAATATCAAGATTTATATATTGCAATTAAATAATTGATAAAAATCAGTACGTGACATATGTAGAATTAGTTATGTCCTAGGATTATCCAGATTGACCCCCTTAGCCCTATGTTTTCCCTATTCTATTATTCTTGCTTAGTATGTTTTTTTGGTACATCATTTTATGGAACGCATTCATTACACTAATTATTTATTCAACTATTGATGCAGGGGAAGTAGCAAGATTTGGTGTTGGGTATGCTTATATTCCTTCTCTATTTGGGGAAATATTTGCCTTTTAGGTGCACAAATATATATATTAAGGAAAAAAGTAAAATTGAAAGCAACTATTTTACTTATGCTTCCTTGTTCACAAATTTTCTTGAGAAATTGGTGAAAACCCCGTTTAGATGGTTGAATGATTCTTGCAGAAAGTGTAATTTCAGTTGTTTGATATGCCATAGAACATACATGGAAACACGTCCTTCCAATTTTAACCAAAAAGAGGCTTTTACAAAAAATGCTTATAAATTTGTTTTTTAACTGATGCTAGTAAAATCCATTTTGATGCAACTTGCCAATGATCTGGAAAATAGATTTGCAAAGAATTTATTAAAATATTTTGACTGTTTTAAAACTAGAGAATATTTGTAACTCTAAAAGAATTTCAAGTTTATTTTTAGAACATGTAGAATGCAAGTCAAACTCTGAGCTGCAAATGTCATGTCTGATTTGCATTTATAAATTACACATTAATGTCTTTTAAACTAACAAGCCAATAATTTGTACATGAATATTGCAAATAAAAATAAAACTCCAACACGTTCTATAGATGGTACATTAAGAATTATGCCTTGTCATTCGATACCAAGGAATCAGGGCTAGCTAATGCCTTCAAGGCTAGAAAGCCTAAATAAGGAAGAAAACTAAAGCTACAATATCTTCTAAAATATGACATAAGTAGATGAGAGACACCTTAATATTGAGAATCAGATGTGATAAACTCATTTTGAGCTTGGATTTGCACAAAAACATTGGCAAAAAAAGCAGAATTATTGAAAATTTGATCAAAATTGCTAAGATTGAGTCCTATGTGCAGCAAATTCTATTTATTTCTTAAGATTTTATAATGGGGGTGGATGCAGCGATTTATTAGCTTAAGGTGTATTATTATTTCATATTTGGATGTTCTATTAATGGCAATTCAATATCAAGTTTTCTTTCTTTGTTAATTTGCAGAGTGAACAATTGAAGAGATGCAACATATATTGAATCTAGGTCCGAAACACACGGGGTATGCACAATAGAAATTTTATGTCTTTTTGAACATAGTTGTCATTTATTTAGGCAAAATTCTAGTACTACATCTTCTATTTTTTCTAAGTTCATTAAGTAAGCAATGCTCAAATCTTTTTTTATTTGGGGTTGATAGTTTTCTATATTCAAGATCTTGGGGCATTTCAAATTGTTAATATTTAGTGCCAAAATATTGACTAAAAAATATCTAAACTTATCATGCTTGTGAAATTCATAAAACTTAAGTAAAAACTAATATTAGCTATGCAGCTGTTATAATGAACTATGCAGCCTTATATTGCTGAACAATCAATCAATAGTAGGGAAAATCAACAAAAAAATGGTGTTTACCACTAATTTGTTAAGTGCAAAAGGTAAGAAAATTTGTATTTGATTTTTTAAATTCATGTCTAGATGTATTTTATATAATTATGCAAAACGTATAATGGTAGAAAACTTATAATTTTTTGGTGGCTACGTGGAATGTTATCTGATTTAACTAATCACAATGAAGAATTGCGAGAATTCATTAAATCAAATGTATTGTGTCAAGAATTAACACTTCTGAGGTTTATGGATGATGATTCATATTGGTATGGATGGAGTGTTCAGTTTGACAAAGGTAATTGTATTCATAGAAAGATTAAAATCGAAATCGAAGCATGGACATGGTATTCCAATGTGGCTAAAAGTGACAATCAGATCGAATTAGTAAATTTAATCTTGCTTTATTGGCCTCATTGTTACCCTCGGCTTGTGCCTTGTTGTACATATACCTCCAAGATTTATAGTCAACCATTTATTGACATTGTGGGTGACCATGTAATTGAATATGTCACAAAAACATTACCCACCAATAAGCTAATTATGGATTATAGTGAGGTGTTCATTCCAAGATGCAGAATGGGGAAACCAAAAAGGTTTCGAAGGACAAGGAAAAGGGCACTGAAGAAAACTTCTAACACTTCTCAAGTTTGAGAGTTACGTATCAGGAAAGACATATGCTTTACTCTTTTGGATGATCTCCATGATATACCTGACACAGGCCTGGAATTTGATGGTCTATTTGACCATTTTTTGCATTTTTGACCGTATATTACAACCTAAAAATTTATTAAACCATATTATTTGACTTGCTATATTTTTATATAACCGTAAATATGACACTTAAAATTATTATTAAACTGTAAAAAAATTTTGTAGGCATATATGTGTGTGTGTGTGTGTGTGTGTGATAAAAATATAAATTAGTTTAGAATTGGAATAATTCTGTCTAATTTCACTTTATATATTTATTAATTCAAAATCTGTTCAAAATAAAATCTTTTCAAAATTAAATATAGTTCTTTCTAAATTTTTAAATATATTTAACAATAAATTTAAGATTTTGACATTTTACTAATAGTTATCATTGCTTTATATTAATATATATGATTTATAATATTCATTATAAAAATATATATTAATTCAAATTTTTTTCAAAATAGAATATAATTGTTTTTTAACTTTTTGAATATTTTAACAAGATTTATTTTCTATATGAATTTAGAAACTTCTTGTTAATTGTAATAATAAATTTAAGATTTTTACATTTATTTCTAATTATCAATATTTTCTAATTTTACATTTTTTTAATATATATAATATTTCCATATCAATAATAACATAACACAATTTTTCATTGTTTTTTGAATAGCATTTATTTTGTAGCATTTTATTTACAGTGATTTGCAGCTTTGATTTTTATCAAGATAATACAACATTTGTGTTATATTAGTGAACATGTTAAAATTTTATTTGGCTTTTACAAATAATTTATGTTTTTAAATAGATAAATTTAAGGACTTCCTATAAAAAATTTCAACAACATTTTTTTTGTAGGTGATTTGCGAATATTTATTTTATAGCATTTGTTATTTTACAGGTGAAGAGCTTTGATTTTTTTTCAAGATAATACAACATTTTTGTTTTATTGGTGAGCATGTTGAAATTTTAGATAATGAGTTGAATGAAGATTAAACTATTTTGAATATTAAAGTAAATGTTCACTACAATTTTACAATTTCAAGAATCAATCAACAAAATAGTAATATAAGTTTACAAATTAGAGAATAAATATATGAAAAAAATAGAAATTTATAAAAAAACTTCATATTTAATATGTATGATTAATAAGATCAATAGTGTTTTAATATAAAAGAGTTTATATATAAAAAATAAATAACTAGCACTTGCACCCCAATGAGGTGCAATACTTACGCCGATAGGCCGATATACACTGGTATTTTGTCATGTACATGTAGAAGTGGAGCATTTTTTTTTGTGGTGATGAGCTTCTACAAGCTATAGGATTTGTCTTCAAGGCCTGCACAATGAAAGCAATGGGGTGGTTAGGTGTATAGATAAGGCATTGATGCAATCAAATTGTAGCACCAATTTTAAGCTTAGAAGTGTGAATTGTGTAATGATTTGTAAGTGTTCGGAGGAGAGTTTTGCAAGAAAGAAATTTATAGCAATGGTATTGATGAACCATGGGAATTTGGGACAGACAATAGATAGATAGGAATGAGAGGTTTGTACCTTGATTTAGTTGAGACATAGTTGTTGTAAGCGGGCCTCCTCTCGTTTCCTTATGATTGTGAACCGATTGGTTTGCATTTTGGAGTATCTTTCAAAAGAGAATGGTGGTTGAATGCGAAGATCATTTAACGATTGAACTCTAGATATGGCTGTAAATGTTAGTTCTTGCCTATCTATTTTACCAATATCAATTGTTGCTTTTTGTAGTGTTAGGACTTGAGCTTTGTGTATGGTAATAGCCCATGCCATTGTGAGAGGTATTTACCTTCTATTGCCTAGGGAAATAGGTATTATCGGTATGCTCTTGGAGTCAAGCCCATTCTATGGTGGCCCGTTGTAGGTGTCAAACCTTGTTACAACATACATGGGAACATCTGGCAGTTTGGAACTTGGACTGTAAATGATTTCAACAACTTCGCCAAGAGCTCCATTCACTAGTCGTGCTTGTGTCCATATGTTGGATGTGAGCATTATGCATTGCCCTTTACAAAGAAATACTTCTTTTTCAAGTTGTTCATCGTTAGCTACAGTATCCATTCCACATCGATTGCTTGTTGCAACATTGATTGCAATTGGATGATTCAATGATTTTAACATTCTTCTATTGTGTAGTCTAACTAAATCATTGGTAGAAAACAAGTGCATTGAATTTTCAAACTCTTCTTTTTCTCTTGATGTGAGTTGCTTGTCTATGCATGTCATTAAAAGGTGCCAATCTTCTTCTGTTGCTTCTGCATTACATATGTTTTGCAATAGTTGACGAAATCTTTGTTGTGCTAAAGTCTCACCTTGTTGACAAAAGACTGTTTGTAAGGTGACAACAGTTATAAATTGGTTCCACAGTGTTTTTGCAATTGAGTGGGATATGTATAGAGGTTTGTCCATTATGGGTGGCAATTGGGTGAGGTCACCAATCAATATTATAGACACTCCACCAAAGTGTACATGTTGTCGGTGTGGGAAAGCCTCACGTAGTCTTGTGTCTATTTTTAGTAGCAACTTTGGACCTATGAAGCTCATCTCATCAATCAAAATGTATCTTATATGTTTCGTATCTTCTTGAAATGTTGTTAATGGTTGTCCTTGTAGTGGGTTCATGTCTTTAATAGGGATTCAGAGCATTGAATGTATAGTTGATGCACAAATGTTAAATGCAGCCACCCTTGTAGGAGCTAATGTGAGCAATTGGCTTTTTTGTTTTGGGCACGTACTTGTGAGTGCTTTTCTTATGTGGGAAATTAGGTACAATTTTCATGTCCCTGTTGTTCCTTGAACAACCATGTGTAATGGTTTTTCCGAGGGGCGTTGACTATGGTCAATGATAATTATGAGTGCTACTTTTTGTTGCGCTGATAGTTTATAGTCAGGGACATCCAAGTTCCCTGCCATAGTCTATTATTGGCTACATGTCTTTTTCATGGGTATGAACTGGGTGGAAATTTCATGAATATCTTGGGGTATCGCTAGTTGATCCCATTTATTGTTGCTATCAAACTCACACCTACCAAGCATCTGAAGTTCATTTAGACTTACATTTTTTGAGGGACCCATTTGTGAAAACAATTCCCATTCGTTAAGTTTTGTTGTATCCCTTGTGGCCATCTCTGTATCGTTCTCATCTTCTTCTTTAGTGGTTGCTTCCATTTCAATTGTTTGATTGACATGCCATACATCATATTTGGTTGCATACATTTGCTTCCAATTTGCAATTATTGTATGCTTAGAAAGCCCTACCTCACTTTCTATTCTTCGAAAATGTTTGTATAATAGTAGCTTGCTCTAGCAAAAAGTTTCAAAGTTGTCTGAGTCATCCTTTGGGATGCTATATAACTTTGGGAAAACATTAAAAATTTCTTTTACCTCTCTCTCTTTCCATTTGCATCCTTTCCACCTTGAAAAATAGGAGAAAGATCTTGTAGATTCAAGTAGGGTTATTGTTTCCATTTCTTCAGGCTGATTAATGTAGGAATGCAGGTAGGTCATATGGAGGTGGATTTCATCTATTTGTTGTGTTATTCATTGGAACACTTTTCAACCAACATTCAACGACATGAATGGTCGATTACAAATAACGAGCGGTAATTTTTGAAGCATATGACATGTTTCTTGGGCTCCTATATCACGCTCTGCAACAAGCTTTGTCATGAATTTTTGAAATGTTGTGATAGCCAAGTCATCTGTTCTCTGGCATGCAAATATTCTTGTTAACATATTAGTATAAGACTCAGATGCTCTCTCTGCTTTTGATGCATACTTGGTAATGTATTTTAGTACAAGTGCTCGTGAGATAACTAGTTGGCAATCTATGTTGGCTCTCCATATCAAAAGCATTTCTAGATTATGTATGTTTAGCCTATCATCATTTCTTGTAGGTGCATATTCTTTCTTCCCATTATCATCACATGATAAGGTAGATACTATCTATTCTTTCCATGGAGCTTTGTATTGACACTGTAGTTGTTTGCCCTTTTTGCATGAGCATGTTCCCTCTCTGCATTTTGTGTGCCTCTGGACACGGTTGATTATCTCCTCATAGTCATGAGATGGATTTGTAGATAATATCTGAGTTGTGTCTAGCATGCATGGGTCATCATGTTGGGGATGGTAGACTGTGTTGTTTCTAAGTGAAGCAAGGTGAGGGTTCCAAGCACTTACATACTTGACGAAGAATTTCCTTGCTTGTTAAACTTCTGTGTTGTTCTCCCAATCAATTTTATCCATGTTTGGTGCATTTTCAAGCCAAAGGAATCCATGCACATGTGCAGTGCCTCGATGCTTCCATTCATATCTATACCAATAATCTTTCGCACCAATAATTTTTTGGATGACCTCTTCACAGAATACTGTAAATCGTTGGTGCAGATACAATGATGTGGTGTGGGGATTATTGATTACATTGTCCAAGCATTGTTTTTTTGTTTGCATTTCGACTATTGTGTCATTTGAGAGCAATCGTTGTAGGTCTGGCCACTTTGTGTCTGCTGCACTCAATGTGAAAACTAGAGTGGGAGACCCTATCTAGTTAATCATATTTGTTAGCTCATAACAACACTTGTTCCAATATGGTCTTGTGCCTCGAATTGAAGATCCAAAGTGCATGAGCTCTTCAACTAATTGTGTGTCAGGGAGGCTTTTCAAGTGTGCATGAAGGTTTTCAATGGTCGTGGGGATGTTTTCTTTTGCATTTTTTTTAATGAAAACTATTGCAAGCCCTTGGCCACGGTGTCGCAACATAAGATTGAACATAAAATATCAAAACCTTGGATGCCTCCCAAACCTTTGGTCATGGAACCTCATCAACTGTAGTGCATACTCATGCATTCGGACTTCCCTAATCCATGGTTGCATTTGTAGTGCAACCCCATTGGGGAAGAGCGTTGGAAATGCCATATCAAGCAAGCCTTCGGTATTGTATTCATTTATTGGTGATGAGTTCATCTCAGGCCAATCTATAGTGGTATTTGTGTTTTCCTCAAGCTCTAGTGCTTGCTTGATAATTTATAGCTCACGACGTCTATTTGGAAACTTTTCCATAAATGATGATGTGTGTACTATGCTCTCCTCAATTTCATCTTCATCAATGGTGTTCCCACTATTTGGCACCCCTATACATTCACTAGTAGAAATGGTGTGCAACATGCTTCAAATGTTTGTGCTAACTTTAGGAATTTGAGCCAAGCCATCAACACTTATGGCAACATCATTATAGTATGGGTCATATTTCACTTTGTATTGCAATGCATCTCTAATGTGACTTCTACTTACATAACAATCATAGAAATTGCCTATGGTGTGTAGCCTTCGAACTATGAGCACATCCAAGTCTTCTATCCTTCGAGGCAGAACTTTTGCAATGTTTTTGATATCTTGTGGGAACCTAATTGTGTGACTGCTATATTTATACTGCCCTCCAGGAGCATGGGTTACTTGCAGTACTGGGTTCACTCTAGCAATGAGCGTTTCCTCCACTTAGGTCAGTCTTTTCAGCATAACAGGTTGTTCTCCTGGGTCCATGTTGTTGAGTGAGGAGAATTGATGTATACCTCTCTCACTTAAACATCTTTGCAAGTAGCATCAATGTTCGATGAATGAAGAAGCATGCCTGGGTAGTTTTCCTTGCATATAATGCATGTTTTCCTATTGGAAAGTGCATCTATCTTTTGTCAAAAGCTTTTCATTATTTTTATGAATGTAGCAGTTTTGTTGAATGATGTTTGATCTTCTATGTCTTCTTTTGTTTGCATATGTTGAGCTTGACATGTTTGTTTCTCTAAATGTTTAATGTGTTTCTTTGTTTTTATTTCCTCTCTATGATGAGCATAGTAATTGTGGTTTCTCTCACGATCGCGTAGCCTTTGTGCTTCTCTTTGGTGGGGTTTGATTTGGCTGGAGTGAAACCTTTTCATCTGCCTTCGAGTGGCTATCGCTTCTTTATGTCGAGCATAGTAATCCCGGTTTCTTTTTTGGGTTTGTTATCTTCTAATCTCTAGTTGTTGCAAGCAAGCTTGGCTTATTTTGGGGCATTGGTTTTCCACTTGTACTGCGGGAATGTAAGGCCAAATTAGTAATAAGAGAAGCATAAACACACTTGAACAACTATATGTGGCATCAACACAACATATGTAAAGCGCACAATGCTAAAAGAAGTACATTTTGGATATTTATACATCTAAAGAAACACAAACACACCCATACCTATATATAATGGAAAATTATCCTAATTTAATGTTCTCCACACAATTCAATAAAATTGCAGGAAGGGATATTAAGGTAAAAGAATACAATTTCTTAGTTAAGCAACCCAATTAATATATCTATAAAAAAATAATAGAAAATCAAAAATTACATATTCAACTCATAGTTTTTAGAACTAATATCTATCAAAGTGTAGTATTAAGATAGTTGTACATTACATCATGTCAAAATAACCAAGTCCTGCAATGGCAGAAGAAGTAGATTCCATATATATATAGACATAAGAAAACACATTCAGATTGCGACTTTTATTTTACTGAGATTTTACTATTATAGTTATACTTCAAACACAGAATATAGAAGGGAGCAAAATTATTTTTTGGACAAGACACATGTGGTTGGATACTTGAATACATTTTGTCACTTGAAGAAAACCATCAACTATAATGCTATCTTATAATAGAATATATTTATCCTATGATTTTTGATTAAGGAAATGCAGGTTTTGAAGGGACCCGAAACCCTATACAAATAAATTTTGAAAGGATCCGGAACCCTCAACCAAAAATTTGAACTAACATAAAGACCATGAGAGCATAGAGAACCATGGGTAAAAAAGGAATCGAAAGCCAATGAACCACAACCAAAAAGAAAGTTGCAAGGAAAACAACCTGCAACCAGCCAAAAACCATACCCCAAACAAGTACCATCAAGATTTACATTTGGAGCTACTCTTGTGGGAGCGGAGAGTCATGTCAAAAGAAGGCTTAGAAGATTTAGCTTCCTTGCCCTTTACAGAAATCCAACCCTCTTCCACTTGTGCTACCCCACCGACATGGTAATCTTGCACAACATAAGCAACCCCACCATTGAGACACTCAAAGAGGATGCCCCTACACCCTATGATTCCAAATCAACCACCACAGAAAGATTGCTATGTTTCTCATATTTCTTCTCAACCATATAATTTTGTTGGTCATTCTTGTCACTACACATTTCTTTGATATTAGAAAGTAAGATATTGCTCTCTGCAATGAAGTCGACCTGCTCAACCTTTGTGATAGTTGCCTTCAAATGTTCTTCATTATTGTATGTTTCATTTCTACAAGTCAAAGTAAACAATTATTTTTTGTTCAACACATCTCTTATTACCTGTTGAGTATCCGTTTCTATGTCATCCTCAAACTGTAAAGAGTATAGCTTCTCTACAGACATTTCCATGAATTTTGTTGCTCCTTCATCGAATGCAACTGCCCATAGCATATCTGTGTGGTCCTGCAACCTTATTTGTAGTATGTACCTATAATTACAAGAGGTACATGCTATGTGACACTTTGAGCAAAACCACTTTTCATCTTTAGTTTGCACCAATCTTTTCTTGCACTATTTTCCCCCCGCTACATTAGGGCATGTTGGATAGCAAAATGATTCAGATTTTATGAACAACAATGTTGCATTTATTTTACATTGGAGATGATGCACTCTATGCAACATTTGTTCTCAAACATCCATAATTGTTATTCTTGTGGCAGGCATGGATGGATCTCTAAACTTTGTTGAAGGTGATAAAATATTAGCCCCACTTCATTCAAACCAAGTTTGTAGTTGTTCTTTCTCTTGTATGTCAAGGTCTATAAATAAATTTGTATTGCTTGATGTGCTCAAGAGCTTTCCATTGTACTCACTGACTCGTTCATTTTAATAGCGAGAATAGTTGTTTCTTGCAGGTGATACTTTTATTGAAGACGAGCACCTTCCTTCTCTACTATTGTGCCCCATAAAGTGATACCTATTGTTGCCTCAGACATTTCCAACAAGGATATTGTAAGCCTTAGGACCTCTGTCCCATCTCTTCTCCTAATTTTCAAGCTTGGATTGACACAAGTGACAACTCCAATAACATCAACAGTTGAATTTTTACTCTTCTTTGTAAGTTCACTGATAGGTGTAAAGGAGAATAAGTGTTTTGGAATAGAATGGTCATCTTCACAAAGAGTGACCTTTGACTCTATTGACAAGGAAATTTCTAGCCCACTATTTAACTTGTTGTAAACTTTATTAGCAGCCTTTACTGCACCACCAGATAACGTATAGGTTTTTCCAATAGTAATATTTTCATAATGAAGATCAACAGCTTCATTAAAATAAGTCGCACGTGTTTCAACCCCTTCTATGTCAATGATGTCGAAGGTGAAAAGTTGACATGTACCTTTCTGGGTATTGTACTGGTGAATATCCTTTTTGGCAGTCACACGACCTTTGACAGTCCATCTTGGTTGAAAAGGGTTCAAACTTTTAATAGGTGTAACTATGACTGGTGCTTCCATTCCACCCCTAGAAGGATTCACGCCAAATAATCTTCTTGTAGGAGTTGATACTCTAGTAGTGCTAATTGTCTCAGGTTTCACATGTGGATCTAAGGAATTCCCCATTACCTATTCTATATGGTGCTCTTGTTCCATATAAAGTGAAGTAGGTTCACCGATTATATCCTCATTTGTAGAAACAATCTCAAGGTTCACAATGACAATCCACCTATACATGTGCAACACAAGAATAAGAATTAGCAATATAAGGAACAAGCTAAAAAGCGCATAATATTTTCTTTTCAAAAATTAGTGATTCCTTTACTCACCGAGACCCACTTGATTTGGGGCAATTATATTTTGTCAATCGTATTATTGTTCCAACTGAAATTTTACCTGAGGCTATGTAATGATTGTATTTTTGTGGTAACGATGCTTTTAGTTTGTAGCCCCCATCAGATATTTCTACCTTGTAGTGGTCGTTGCGTTCATGGCTATGTCTAAAGTTGGAAATAGATACAATCTTTACATTAGGTTCACACCCTTGATTCCCATCATGGATAAGTTTAATTGCATTTGTGGTTAATATTGTAGCCATGGTCTATGGAAGTTGACTAACCTTGCAAAATTATATCATGTGTAAGATAGTGTTTGAATAGGATTGGCATATGTTTTTGTTCCACAAAACATATACCTCAACATATTGTTGAGAATAAGAATACACAACTGTTGAAGTACGTAATAGTCAAAAAATATGAAATTGTGAGGAGCAATATTTTCCTTGAATATGTACTATAAGTTATATTCAATGTTGTACATAGGTAAACACAATGTTGTACATAGGTAAACGTTGCAATGAAGAATTTTTACAATGATCAAATATATCATCATTTTTAGCAACATTGCAATATACAATTGTTAGACTTAAGGTTATAGTTCAAAATAATATTGAAAATAAGGGGACACAAGTATTACAATAGGTTCTATTCATTAAAATCAGAACTATAAAGATCAATATGTACAATGACATTACAATATAAACATAATATATAACAACTAAGGTTTGAAATATAAGGTTGACCACTAAATCCATTTCACTCTACATATAGCTATTTTGGAATCTTTCAACATCACAAAAAAGTAACTTCCAAGAAGTTATTTGAACTCCCACTAAATCCATTTTTCTCTACATATAACTATTTTGGCTTCACAAAAGCATCTAATTTGTATCATGCTAGTAATCTTGATCTATAATCACAAAAAAGTAGCTAACTTCCAAGAAGTTAGTTGAACTTCTTGGACCATATTTTAGTCAATAAAGTTTGGAATTCACACTTTAGTTCAAATGCATTGGCCACTCCATAATATTCACAGTACTTTAATTCACGCAGGAAACCATAATATAGCTCAAGAGCTTCATAGGTCGCATGGAATTTTCAGACAACTTCTTGCACTAATTCAACTTCATGATCTTGCACATCACATACAGCTTGGCTTGTTTGCATAGCTTCTTCAAAAAATTTGTGGCAGCTTGTCAAGATATTTTTTGAAAAAGCTTCAACATTGTTGTGAGGAAAACCCAACCAATCCACAGATGTCGAGTCAATTGTTGATAGAGGTAACTCATGGGTTTGTGGTGAGGGTGTACTGGACTCAGAATCACTGCTTGAAATAGTAATAACATCCTGAGGTGCTTGTGCATTAGCCATATCATGAAACTATAATTCAAAATAGCAACAATAATATTAAAAATAGTTGTCATTAACAACGGCATAGGTATTCAATAAGACCCAAACTACAAGCATATTACACACACCATTACGTCCTATTTTTCATTCCATAATCGACCCTATGAGGTGTGCCATCTTATTCGAGTGTGTCATTTTTTTTTGTAATAATGTGTAAGGATCCATGATATAGAAAATAAAGCTTACATTGCAAACCACAAAAGTTGTTGAATCTAATTCTTGTAAATCTCACCTTTCATAAATTCTCTATGTTCACTTATTATTTTATTATGTTAATTATTATTACTAGTTTCCTACACATTTTAAGGAATAGGAATTACAAAGACATTTTGATTTAGAAATGTCTAAAAATTACAATTGTTTGTTGAAAAATAAGATATTCTAAAAAAAAAATTATTTAATTTTTGGTCACTTTAAATCCATATTATTCATATATAATATCATGCTAATTTAACTATTTTTACATACTCACTAACCCCAAATCTAAATAATATATATAATATTTTATTATATTTATTTAATTTTAATCTTTATTAACTCGTAAATAAATTCCACATTATATCAAATAAATGAAATCTTTATGGTAAAAATACTAATATAATAAACAATTTTTTTTCCTTTTGCTTATGAAAAAAGGTTTGTATAATTGTATTATTCTTTTATTTTTTAAAATATTAATTTCATTATTTGATTTATCAAGATTCTTTAAATATAATTAAATGAATTCATTAAATGGGAGAAAAATATAATTAAAATATGCATTTATTCATCAAATTATTTAGATTAAGAAATAATATTTAAATTATATTCTTCTCCCATTTAATGAATTCATTTAATTATATTTAAAGAATCGTGATAAATCAAATAATGAAATTAATATTTTTTATTATTCTTTTCCTAAAATATCTCTTTTGTTTAACAAATCAGTAAAAGTAGTTCATCAATCAAATATACATCAAAATTTATCAAGATTCTTTAAAATATTAATTTCATTATTTGATTTATCAAGATTCTTTAAATATAATTAAATGATTTCATTAAATGGGAAAAGAATATAATTTAAATATACATTTATTCATCAAACTATTTAGATTAAGAAATAATATATTTTTATTCCTATAATCTCTCTTTTGTTTAATTATTAAAAAAAAGATGCAATATAACATTTTTAATTATAAAAAAAAGATTATTTATTTTATTTATTATATAAATTAAGTAGATTTTTTATTTATTTATTTTATTTTATTTTATTTATTATATAAATTAAGTAGATGTTTTATTTATTTATTTATTTTAATTTTAATTAGATGTTTTATGTAACTATCAAAATTTATTTTTTCCTCTAAAAATATATCCCAAATTTAACTCATTCTTATCTTTCATTACTTTACAAAATACATATATTTAAATCTTAAAACTTTAAAAAACAAAACAAAATAAAATCGAAATAAAATTTATATTTATTTTTATTAGTTATTTAAGTAACTGTGATCAATTGATATTCTTCTCATTATACCTAAATGAAAAAATAAATTATTCACTAGTTTATTAAAATCAATATTTTAATAAAATGTTTTGTTTATTTTTTTTAGGAAAATGTTAAAAATCACTTACCAATGGATGACGTACCTTTATTCTTTATTGTCTGTGGTTATTGACATTGCTAGAAACATCTACATCTCTTAGAACAAATCAAATCCTGATTATCTCAATAAAAAGTAAAATAAAATAATTGTGGACCGAGTAATATGTTCACCCAAAACTAAAAGCTAACAAAGAGCTCATATAGATATGTGAAAATAAAATATAAACATGATACTAATACTAGAAAAAATGGTTTAAAATCTAAGCTTATAAAGAAAACTTACGAATCTTTTATTTTTCTCTTTTTAAACTGAGGCACTTTAAAAAGTTTTGCTTTAATATGTAAATCTATTCATAACTTAAAATCTTATGGATGGTATATTTTAATATGCAAAGCTATTTATAAATGAGATTTTCGGTTTCTTTTAAATTTCAAATTCAAGTAGAACATAATAGTTTGGAATTTTATGACTTTATTCCAGAGTGCTATGGTTATTATTAATGAGTATCATATTATTAATCGAAGCCTCATTTTAGCTTTTCAACTGTAGCTCACTGGAGAAAGGACAGATGATGAATGACCCAATCTCTACACAGGCACAATGTTTCTCAACCCTAAATCCACTTATTTTTTAACTCGAAGGGGGTGTGTTTTTAGGATACCTATTTTTATCTTCATTTCCCATTTCAAACGTGGCACAAGAAAGTTTTAATTCTATTCCAGCCAATTGGGTCATATAATCAACAATACATAATGATAAGAAAAAAATGGTGCCTCTATGATATTAACACTTGTTTTAGAAACCAAACATGGCATTTGCAGTGCATTACAACTCTGCCCTAATTTTCTACGCATAAATTCCTTGATAATACAAACCTAATACTCACTTGGCGTCCACTTTTTTTCTTTTCAGCTAGCAGAGAGGCATGTATGAAGAGGTGTGGTCTACAACGATTGATTCCAGAAGCTATAAAAAATGAAAAAATGAAGAGCAACACATCATAACTCCATAACGGTGGTGCAAGATTTATCTACTTTCTTCTTTTTCTATTGTAGATAGTTGTTTAGGTTTCAATGAAGCTCTCCTTTCATCTATGATAAGGTAGCTACAATTTTACATTCCTATTGACCTCATTTGGCTATTTACAAATATCAATATTGTTTTACTCCTATTATTTCTTCTCAACTAATCTTTGAACTCGGGTGTCTTAATAAATGCTTGGTTGGCATCAGAGAATTCAGAGTCCCATTTGAAACTAATTTTTACAATAGTTAATAATTAAGAAAATAAATCTTGAAATCAAAATACTGAAATCAAAATCAGAAATATTGAAGAGCAGAGATGCAGATAGAGTAAAAACAAAATTAAGAGAGGTATACCTGTATGAAAAAAGGGAAAATGTAGACAAGGCATGCGAGCCATTTGATAGAATTATGCTTGCTTCTTCAACATAGAGACTTTGAACATACAAAACAAATCTCATTCAGGTAGGAGCTATTTAAAGTTGCTTCACATTTATTGCATACAGTGAAGATTTGGTTGGCTATTATTTATTGTAGAGCAAACACGAAGACCGCAAGAAACAACATGAAATAATGTAGACACACTCGAGCCATACCTGGTGACATAAGCCAACCTCTGAAATCTGTGTTTGATGGATTGGCAATCGTCAGATTTAGGGTTTAGTGTGTTTGATAGACTGGCAGACATCATGTTTCAAGTCTTTTCACTGGAGATATGCGGATCAAATGTCAGAAGATATTTTGAAATATCATTGCACTCCGAAATTAAAAATATAATACTGGTGTGAGGACAGTCACAAAGATTTAAAAATGAGTTTAAAATCTATAATCCTACCTACCCACTCATTCTTCTCCAATCCATTCAATACAAAGATTTATTGTGACACTGCGAGAAAATGGCGGTTGTCATATTCACATCAACCAAAATAATTATTTGGCATGTGTCAGTTTGTACAGCGAGCAGAGCTTTTACTTTGAATTAAATAAAATACCAAATGCATCAGCGGTTGGATAACATCAGCTAAAAAAAATTACTTTTCCTCCCGGGCGGCGTCAGACTGGGGAAGATCCCGGTGGGATCTCCCTACGTAAATAGCCTATTGGCTAAATATATTTTTGAGAGTTAATATTTTTCATAAAACGTAAAGTGACAGACATTTAAATGAACAAACCATCACATATTTTTCATATGACAGGCAGGAGTGGCTGTCAAATTTTAGGCCTGACCTGACATATGTAAATATGTTAATCGAATTTATGTTATTGACTAGAAATTTTGAATATTTCTTGTGATAAATTTGTCCAATTTATTTTTATACTTTTTGTGGTTCATTATGTTGCATTTATTTTTGATCCAATTCTAATGGCAAATGCTATTTTTTTGCTTGCATTGATAGAATTGAATATAACAAAATGTTTCCTTCTACGTGAACAAATCATATTTCGACTAAGGATTGATATAAATCATATTTACTGGCTATTTTTAGTTTACTCATAACCAATTTATGAGGTTGCATATTTAGTTTACTAGTAACCAATTTCTGAGGTTCCATATAATTCTTTTGATTATCTTGTTTGTATATTGCATGGGATGCGAGAAAATTAATGAGTTATAAACTCAATGCACCTTTCAAAATAGTTAAGCTGGTAGTCTTGGCATATGTCTTCAACTTTAGTTCTGATATCAAATCCTTCAATAATTGTTTTATAGTTTCTTTATAAATAATTTGTATTTAAATTAGTCAATATTTAAAAATAATTATTAATATTAGTATTTTTATTTTATTAATTAATATTTAATCAAATTGATTAATTAATCGATTATTAATTTTATCGTACTAAAAATATACTTAACATAACTATTTGTATGGTCTTATGTAGCTACTTACTACATATTTTTTAATATTTTTAATGAAGGAAACAATATCCAGTGGGATCCACAAAGAGAAATCATAATCCAGACTATTATAACCTCCATTTCCATGAGTTATCTTCCATCCATGCAAGGGAAAATCCATGGGAACCGAACCTACAACCCTGCAACAGTCGTCCATGTTTTCCAATGGCTTTCCTAATTTATCTTGAGGACTAAAAGGGTTTGTAGATGAAAGTCTCACTTTTAGAGAATGTCAATAAACGAATTTAAACTTGGATCTCCTTTACAAGAACACAATGTTGTAACCATTTGAGAACCACCTCTTTTTAGTGTGTTTTTTAATTACATGTATTGTGGAATTTAAATTATTTTCTAAATAGTGAAAAGTTTAATTAGCATAATTTTTTCATAATTTAGATTCTTCTTTTAAAGTCGTGGATCAATTATAGTTTAGAATATGGAAGTTAGCTATACATAGAGAAAGGGAAGTAGAATTATCCATGTGATTGTTTATCCACAAATTTATCAAGTATTCAAATAAATCAAAATAAATATTCATGATATCAAATTTTAAATAAATAAATAAAAATCGTAAGATCATTAGCCCTAAAAAATATTCTATTTTTTCTTATGTCTATTAAAAATAATTAACTACTTTTTAGTAAGAAAATAATTCATCTTTCCTAATTAATGTTTTAAATTATTTAAATGTAAAAATATTTGAATATTTATGACTCATAAACATAAGATCTCACTAAACTACAACATTAAGAAAGATATATGTTGAGTAATTGACCTCCATATAACATCCCTTAATAAAGATATATGCCAAGGAATCAACATCCATATAAATATTTTTTAAGTTAATAGGTAAGAATAAAATTACATCTCTCAACTTCTTTGTAATTCCTTTTAGTTTTTAACTCACCATGGATTTACTTTTTTTTGTTCGGAATAGGATGCCAGTTAATTGCATTCTAAACATATTTCATGTATCTCCTAAGTCCTCGGAATGTGTTGCAAAACACTAGGATTAGGAAGGGATTAATTTGAAATGAAATAAACATTTAATTTGACATGTGTAGTTATTTCTAAGTGTTAGGAGCATGTGGGGACACCTTGGAGTGAGATCCTACAAAATAGGAGCACATGGGTGCCCACATGAGAGGTGGGATCCACCTTGGTTCAATTAACTAGTTGGTGAATTGAGTACACTTCATAAATGCATCCTAGGTTCCTACAAAACAGGGGTTCTAATTTATGCATGTTGAGTACCTATAAAATAGTGATTGAAGTTTAGTTAAGTTCAGTTATGTTTCAATCATCTTCAGTTGCATGTTAGTTAATCTCAGTTAACTTGAGTTGCATGGACATATAACAAGTTGATACATTTAGTTAACAAATGGAGGATCATGCATGAACAATATTTTGCATGAATCAATGACAAATGTGTTTCAGTTAACAAAGATTAACTTGGGCCCACCTTGGGCACCCAAGTTGGGATATTTGAGTTACAACTATTGCATGAAAAAAATATTTTCAATGATCGCTTAAGTGGGACCCATTTTGGGCACCTACTTTGAGGATGAGCTTGAATGAGATATTTCTGACAACTATGAGGTTAACACTTTAGTGTTGGGCACCAACATTGAGGGAGACTCTTGTTTGACTTGTGCATGCATATGAGAACTCAACTTGGTAACCCTAGGTGTGGATTTTCTCAAGAGGCTTTGTGATTATATATTTGATAACTCTTATGATTTTGTAAGGAAGAATATTTTCTATTATTGCAGAAATTATATGAGAGGTTTTTGTGAGAAAATATTGCAGGTTGTGAAGAAGATTTGTCGAAGAACAAAGGAAGCATATCGAGGATAATTGAATTAGTGTTATTGTAATCTTAATCAAAGGTTAAATAATACAAGCAAGACCAATTCTAGTGGATTTTTTTCCTGAAAGAGTTTCTCCACGTACATGATGTGTCCTTTCTATTCTATCTTATATTTCTTCTACAATATTCTGTCTACTTTCTACAACATTAAAATTGATCTAATTCAAGATTAATCATAAACAAGAGATTGTGACAAAGAATACTAAAATTGAATCTACAGTTACACAGGATTTACAAATTTTAAGCTGCATTTATACTATAGTTTTACCTTCATTTTCAACATTTGGTATCAGAGCTAGAGGTTGGGTAGAGTTTGGGACACGTTTCTCTTAAAAGGTTGAAGGGTTTTTGGTTGTTGTGGGAGGTTTTAATATTGTGTCAATTGCTGATTTGAAAAATTAGTGTGTTGCAATGGGTTCTAGTTCTCGTTTAGATATTGAAAGGTTCAATGGATTTGGGTATGAGATGTGGAAACTAAATATGGAAGATCTCCTTGAAAAGAGAGATCAGTGGTCAATTGCAGGTAATAATACAAATACACCTACATTGATGTTATATGAGGATTGGGCTAAGTTAGATAAGATCAAGAGGAACCATAAGATTGTGTCTTGATGATGTTGTTCTCTTGAATGTTTTAGATGAAAATACTGCATTTGATATATGGAAGAGAATAGGTGATATTTATCAAACCAAAAGCCTTACTAATAATTTCTATATGAAAATATAGTTATATTCTTTAAAGATGAAAGATGGTCATTTTGTTGCACATCATTTAAATGCTTTGAATTTGATTCTGAGTCAGTTAGCATCTGTAGATGTAAAGCTAGAAGATAAAGATAAATGCATTTTGTTACTTTGTTCTTTACCAGAGTCTTGGGAAAATCTAATTGTTGCTATTAGTGGTAGTGGTGCAGATCCAAAGATGGACAAAATAATTCCTACTCTCCTATCAAAGGAGATGAGGGGGTAGTCTTGTTGATAGTAGGTAGCATCGGTCAGATAAAGGACTTTGATCGACATTTGAAACAAGTATTAAGTTAAATGGAGAGACATGCCCCTTGAGCCAACATGTCTCCACTTTGTGTAGACACATCTGCTCATGGGACGTGTCTCTCACATTGATAGTAATATTCACTCCTTCCTCACTTAAATGATATGGAAATCTACAGATGTTGTTTACACGTGAGGATCGACCTTCAATAATTTGGAATCTGATCATTGCATTAACATGGTATCAGAGCCAAGTTTTGAGATTGATCAGATTTATTTTAGCATTGTCAAACTCACTCCTACAAACTCTACCTGTGGTTCGGCGTTGCCATTCCTTACATTCAAAAATTGTGGGTTTTGCGTGATGTGTGAAGGCTTTGGTGTTGCGGTGGATGCAGGATGTGATCGGGATGGAGACGGGACGAAAGAAAAATAGGGTGGTTGCAGGGTGCTGGTTCATCCCCTTGGCTCCATAAGAACAAGGCTATACAAAGGAGACATGAGAAGCGTATGCCAAGGCACGATCACATTAGCTCTGTCCACCCCATCACACAACACCTCCCGCGATTAGACTCACACCTTCTCTTGGACTGTCATGCTGATGGGGTACATACAGGTCATGAGGATTGATGTCACGCGAAATTTTTGACAGTTTGCTTGAAGTCGTCGCTGAGTTTCTACCTTCGTAATATTTACATTTTCCAACTTACTGTATGATCGGAACTTCATCACAACTCTATTATGTATCACCTAGTTTTGTACTTCAATGTTCGGGTCGAGTACTGTAGTTGCAGAGTATTGGTGGGTCGAATGCCATCTAAATTTTTGAGCCTTGGAGAGTTCGAGGCCATTCTAAGTGTCTCTAGGGAAGTCGTGTATGAAGATGTTTGAAAATATCTTGGCTAGAGAAAAGAGTCATTCCTTTTATTGAAACTACAGTCACCTCTTCCTAGAGGTGAATTTTGTATAGTGAAAAAAAAAAATTGGAACCACTTCTAATGTCGGGTTAAGGCCTATCAACTCTCTACCAAGCCATCCACAATGGTTAAAAGAGATTGAAATATGAGAGACATCCCTGATTGGAGCTGTTTTATAATTTGGTGGATTACAAAGGGCCTGTGCTCAAACCATGAAGGTGGTGGACTGATCTAAGCACAAGTGCAATGTTCCATACTGTGTCCTGTATTTGCATCCATCAGAATATTTAAAAGAGATGAGTATTCTTTGTTGAATTTGTGTTATAGCATTTATTTGGATCTTGTGTGATTAGTAAAAGAGATTATTTTTTCTCTTGATTTTGTTCACTAATTTAAGATCCTTGAAGTTTCAAACTATTCATTGTGATTTATTGCTATAACCTGAGATAGTAAACTTTGTATGAGATTTCATTGGATAGTTATGAACTCTTAGTAATCTCTTCTTAATGCTTTCAGGACGAATCAAAAGGCATAAGAGATTGCTTTCAAGAAAAGCTTGATGCATCCTATAGGTTGAAGAATGGAGACACTGCTTGCAGCCTTGAGACTATGTGAATATTGAAGACATCTCTTTGAAGAGGAAGCATTAACCTTAAGAGGAAGTTTTATGTTTCAGTAAAGGGTTGCAATGTTGATACTAAAACCTTGAAGTATCTCTTCAGTAGTTGAAATCAGAATTCCTCATCTCTGTCAACCTAGATTTAACATTGGTAGCTCCACAAACCTATTCATAATAGAGTAATCTGGGAAGAGATTGAATAGAACAACCTTGAATCTCTACAAAGGTGTGAATTGGAAACCATTTCTCTAAAGAAATTATTACAGTCGATTTTGATGAGGAGGTCAGGAGGCTGATGCAAGTAATTAGAGCTTTAGAGGGACTCACATCATCACTTGTTGTAATGCATAATTCTCTAAGATAGAGAGATATGAGGTGAAAGCCCTTTTTCATCTCTAAGACTAAGATGAGGCGTTATGTTGAGAGACTCCATGAATGAATCATGTTGAGAGACTCCATGACAAATATGCAAATTGAAGAAAGCCCTATATAGACTTAAACAGGCCCCTAATGCCTGGCATGAAAGAATTGACAACTACCTCTTGGGACTAGGATTCTCCAAGAATGATGCAAACCAAAATCTTTACTTTAAAGTAATGAAATGTGAGATGTTAATAATTATTTTATATGTTGATGATTGATAATAGGAAAAGATCATCTCATTGCTCAAGGAAGGAAGGATCTAACTTCAGAAGAGCCCCTAGCACCCGCATTGTAGATTAAAGGAGGGTGTTGGAAATAAGCCACACCCGGACTGACGATGGGCTGGCCACAAGGGGCTAGTAGCTCAGTTGATAGAGCACTCCTGCTGCAAATGGAAGGTCCTAGTGAATTCTCTAAGCCAGTTTAGGTGTGAGCCAAAGGAAATTCACCTTATGGTTGTAAAACATATATTGAGATATCTTCAAGGCACTATTGGATATGGTCTTCTTTATAGAAATGACCAACTAGATCAACCTAGATACTCTGATTCAGATTGGGCTGGGAATATAACCAATCAAAAAAGCACAACAAGATGATGCTTCATTTTAGGATCAGCTATGATCTCTTGGATCTACAGAAAAAAAAATTATAGCACAAAGCTCGATAGAAATTGAATACATTGCAGCCTCTATGGGGGCAAGAGAAGTAGTTTGGCTTCGTAAATTGCTTGTGGGACTC
The DNA here is from genome assembly GCA_007115665.2 of Sequoiadendron giganteum. NCBI lineage: Eukaryota > Viridiplantae > Streptophyta > Pinopsida > Cupressales > Cupressaceae > Sequoiadendron > Sequoiadendron giganteum. The sequence goes on from CM021107.1 coordinate 162,524,741, forward strand.
CTTGATCTAAGCACATTGAGATCCCCTACCATTATGAGACATGGTAGAAAGAATTGTGATCCATTTGGAGTATGTTAGTACAAATGATCAAACAACAGACATTCTCACCACACCTCTCTCCCGAATCAAGGTAGAACACTTCAGGAAGAAACTTGGTATGGTTGAAATTCAAATTGTTTATAAGTTGTACTAATATAAAAATATGTTTAATGTGTAAACTCTTTTGTCATGTGTGTGACTCCATGACCTTATGGGCCTACTCCCCCTGTGTACATTATTGAAAGGTGATGATTTTTCTAATAATGAACACTTGTATGTAACATTGTAAAGTGACGACTCTAGAATGATGAGTTGAACTATCATGATAGATATCATGTGACTTGATATATGTGGACATGTCATGATAGTATCTCTTGGACACTTTGATGGATATCATGGGACTTGATGTCATTTGAAGATTATTGTGATCCTTAAGAGATAATCATAGTGGATAATTATATATCCGTGGATATGCCATGAATTATTATGGTAGACATCATGTGACTTGATGTAAGTGCACATACCATAATGAAGATGTGTTATGAAGAATGTCATGTGACTTGAAACTTTCAAAAGCATACCATATCTTCTGATATCACGAGTTAGGTGATATCACGTTTACTTGATGGAAGTTATCTTCCCTAGCTAAGAGGGAGTATTGCATAATGAAGATGTGTTATGAATAATTTCATGTGACTTGACACTTTGAGAAGCATACTATATCTTCTGATATCACGAGTTAGGTGACATCACTTTATACTTGTTTGAAGTTTATCCTCCTTACTAAGAGGGAGAGTTGATAATAGGTAGCATCGGCCAGATAAAGGACTCTGATCGATGTTTGAAACAAGTATTAAGTTAAATGGAGAGACATGCCCCTTGAGCTGACATGTCTCCACTTTGTGGAGACACATCCGCTCATGGGACGTGTCTCTCACATTGATATTAATATTCACTCCTTCCTCACTTAAACGATATGGAAATCTATAGATGTTGTTTACATGTGAGGATCGACCTTCAATAATCTGGAATCTGATCATTGCATTAACAAGTCTAAAGAGGAATCCCAAGATGCCTTGTTTGTAAGACAAAGGCCTAAGAAAAAGGAACCTAAGGGAGACAAGGAAGGAAAGGGTAAGTCCAAAGGATGGTCTAAAACCCCTAGTAAGAGTAAGATAAATTGTTAGAACTGTGGGAAATCGGGACATGTGAAGAAGGATTGTAAGAACAAGAAAAAGAATTTTGATTCTTCTACAAAGGAATCCTCAAATGATAGTAATGATGCAGTGGTTATTTCAGCTAATATTGTTTGTGATAACTCTTTTCTTGATGTTTCAGAGTGATCTTCATGGAGAGGTTGGTATTCATGATGCCATGTGTAGCTTGTACCATAGTTTAGTGGGAGTTGTTGGCAGTGGCGTGGATGCATCATTGGTAGGGTTATCTTCATGTGATTGGGGATATATTTTTTCTTGCTTTAGAGTGGTTTTTATTATGTCATGGTTTAATCTTGATACGAGTTTCGAGTTTTGCATGGTACATGTTCTCTTGAGACTAGGATGTTTATGTATGTTATTATGCATGTGATCTCCTTGGAGGAGATGGTTAGATCATTTTATCATGTTTATGTTTCTGATTCATTATTGGAGCTTTGAAATTGATCTTGTGAGGTTCTCTTATGTATTGGGTACATTAATCATTTTCTTTATTACTTCATGATAGTGCTATGTTGTATTTGGAGTTTGGCATGGATTGGTTTGTTACAAGTCCTCATGGATACTTGGAGAAATAGGCGAGGCTTGAGTTTTCTTATGGTAAGAGATATATGTTGGAATGGTTACTTGTAAGAAAATATTTTCTCAATAGTAAATACCGAAAAGCCTACACCTTGGTTGGATGTGAGTTCAACACACTCAAAAGTTCTTTATTTGAGACGTATTTGCCTGTTATATCTTTCAACATGTGTTATGTTTCATGCTTTGAATTCTCATGGGATTGAGTTGATTCATGGTTGATTATGGAGACTCATTTAAGGATGGTTTAGCATGAGTTTATATGTTTTATCTTTCATAGATATGGATCTTGAGCTATGGATAGTTAGTTTTGGAGGGTTCATTTTGAAGGATGTTATGACATGGTTTATGGGTTTATTTATTGTTATGGGGATAGTTACCTTGAGTTTGATTTTCTTGGTTTAAAGATTATGGTTTTACTTGACATTTTGGGAGTTTTATAGTTAACAATAGATTATTTGATTGTGTTGAGGCCATGGATGATCTTCATTTAGGATTTTTGGTTATCACGATGTCTTGGATAGCTTGGTTACATGTTTCAGTGGGAGTTTTTGACAGTTATGGTTTTGATGTTTATCTAGTTTCCATATATAGCTTGGTATTATAGTTCTATGGGAGCTTTGAAAGGATATGGTTACCTTCATGAAATTTGGAGAGGTTGTAGCTTTTTGGGTTTTGAGTATTAATCATTTACTTGGAGCTTCATGATTATGTAGGTTGCAGTTGAAGTTGGCATGGATTGATTGGTGGGTGCTCATGGATACTATAGAGACTTGGGAAAGGTATTGATTGAGAAAGTTGACACTTTAATTGATGTTGCAGAAAAGATCTTGTGGTACAGGAAGGTCATTGGTCTTGAGTCTTGTACTTGATTTATACTAAATGATTCTTTGTTTAGAATAATTGCAATGATAATGTCAAGTGGGAGAATGTTAGGAATAGGATGCTTGTTAATTGCATTCTAAACATATTTCGTGTATCTCCTAAGTCCTTGGAATGTGTTGCACAACACTAGGATTAGGAAGAGATTAATTTGGAATGAAATAAACATTTAATTTGACATTTGTGGTTATTTCTATGTGTTAGGAGCATGTGGGGATGCCTTGGAGTGAGCTCCTACAAAATAGGAGCACATGGGTGCCCACATGAGAGGTGGGATCCACCTTGGTTTAGTTAACTGGTTGGTGAATTGAGTACACTTCAAAAATGCATCCTCGGTTCCTACAAAATAGGGATTTTGATTTATGCATGTTGAGTACCTATAACATAGGGATTGAAATTCAATTCAGTTATCTTCAGTTGCATGTTAGTTAATCTTAGTTAGCTTGAGTTGCATGGACAGATACAGGTTGATACATTCAGTTAACAGATGGAGGATCATGCATGCACATTGTTTTGCATGAATTGGTGATAGATGTGTTTCAATTAACAAAGATTAACTTGGGCCCACCTTAAGCGCCCAAGTTGGGATCTTTGAGTTACAACTATTGCATTGAAAATATATTTTCAATGATTAGTTAAGTGGGACCTAGTTTGGGTGCCTACTTTGAGGATGAGCTTGAATGAGATATTTTTGACAACTATGAGGTTAACACTTTAGTGTTGGGTGCCAAATTTGAGGGAAACTCTTTTTTGACTTGTGCATGCATATGAGAATTTAAATTGGAAACCTTGGGTGTGGATTTTCTCTAGAGTCTTTGTGATTACATATTTGATAACTCTTGTGAGTTTGTAAGGAAGAATATTGTCTATTATTGCAGCAATTGTATGAGAGAGTTTTGTGAGAAAATATTATAGGTTGTGAAGAAGATTTGTTGAAGAATAAAGGAAGCATATCAAGGAGAATTGAATCAGTGTTATTGTACAATCTTAATCAAAGTTTAAATAATACAAGCAAGACCAATTTTGGTGGAGTTTTTTCTCAAAAGGGTTTCTCCACGTACATGTTGTGTCCTTTCTATTTTATCTTATATTTCTTCTACAATCTCCTGTTTACTTTCTACAACATTAAAATTGATCTAATTTAAGATTAGTCATACACAAGAGATTGTGACAAAGAATACTAAAATTGAATCTATAGTTACATAGGATTTACAAATTTTAAGCTACAGTTTTACTATAGTTTTACCTTAATTTTCAACATTTTTGGCATCAATAACAATTCTTGTGAATTCCTTCCAACTATCTCCAAAGTCAAGGTTCAATGTCATTTTTAATGCTTATGTTAAATATTTTTCATTTAGAAGATTCATTATTGGTGTCTCTTAGAGATAAAGGTTAAGGAAGTATCATCTTCATAATTCCTCAAATAGTTTCTATTAATACATCTTTCTTAATCACTACTAAATTACCCTTAAACAAACTATTAAGATTAAGTATGCACATGGTGAGTTGGAGTAACATGAGTTGAGGATCAAGTTAATTAAAACAAAGAATCATAAATTTTGTTCATATTTATAAATAATTTACCATTGTTTTTGATAAAAGGGGTAAAAAGGGTTTTACAAGGACCTAAAACCACAAAGTTTACAAGACAGCAAAAGGAACACCAAAGTTCCACAAAAAAACAGCTACCCGAGAAAACCAGTAGCACCAAAACAAAAAGGACCAGGAGGGTCAGGAAAGAAGGGATAGCAAAGAAAGCACACAGGAAACCCCAGCAACTACTTTAGAGATCTAAGGACAGACTCTGTCTCTACCTCCATATCCTGCATTTCTTTAACCCCCTGTTTAAAGGTTTGAACCATTTTCGGAGTAAGGGGGGCCTTTCGCTTCAAGTTGGCACAAGCTCTTCTAGAGATGCCGGCTTCCGTGTCCTGGCTTTTATCACCAGCATCTTCAAGATCCACCACTAGAGACCCCTATTGGGATTTTTCAAGCTTTTCCGTCATCGGATTAATAATAATAGCATTATGTCTTGCAATGTTGTAGTTTTGTTCAGCAACAGTTCTGATGTTATTCCTTAAGCTCTCAACTTCAATGTCCATGTTCCTGTTACTATGATTCGCTTCTTTCTTTTCCATCTCCACAATCTTAGCACCCATTTCCTCAATCTTACTATGCAGGGCCCAGTTTTCTATTTTCAGCTCATTGATTTCAGAGAAAGTCCAATCCAAGAGTTTGGAATGAGACTCAGAATTGGTTTTAGCAAGGTTGAGATAATCAAGAGAGGGCTCTTTACCAGTGTTAACAAGGGAATTATCATCAATGTGAATGTCCAGCAAAGGGTTAGCATAGTGCTCAGAAATATTGGTGTCAAAATCCTTTGACTCAGAGGATTCTTCAAAGTAAGAAACAAGGCTTTTAGCCTGGGTTTTTTTACCAATAGAGCTAATCTTAGGAGGAGGGCAGTCAGGTGCAGGCTCAGCATGGATTTTACCCGACTCCCTGGAAGGGCCAACAACTTTACTAATAGGGCTAGGGTTTGGAAAAAACTCTGAGCCACTGGGCTTTGTATCATCACTCTCAGACTCTAGATTGGTATCCAAAATAGTAGGAACGAGCACATGAAGATGTTCCACAATAAGCCTAATTAACCCAATGTGAAGAATGGGAAATCTTTTGGGGTTTTTCTTATTGTCCTCCAAACTTTTCTTCAAGGAGCAGTAAAGATAATAAGGGATAGAGACCCTTACCTTATGCCGGAAATGGTTGAGAAGAGCAAAGTGGTAGCCATAGACTTTAGTAAAACGCTTTTTCACAGTAATGTACTCCATGATGACCCGAAGAACCTTTCTCCATATAGTTTTTATGGAGTCAACATCAAAGTAACTATTAGCAATTTTGACCAAGCTTTGCTTTTCCTTATCCTTTTTGGGAAATCTAGTAACAGCTTCATCAGAGAAAGCCCTATCCCTAAAAAACTTCTTCCCGTCAGTGGGTAATCCCGTGACATCAGCAATAAGATTTTCGTTAAGCTCCACATTCCTGTCAAACAGGGTCAAATTACCATCATGCCAATTTTTGGCGAAAAGATCTGTTGCCTCCTAGTCAGAGCCATGAAGCTTCTCTAGGAAAGGAATCAACCCTCCACTTTTAATCTTGTTCTAGACCTTGGCATTTTTAGTGTGAATTTCATAGCTATCCAACTCAGTTCGCTTTCTGTCTCCTCTCATATCGGTCGACACAGTGAGGTAGGTCCAAGCACAAGCCTTTCTAAAATTGGCCCTGCCAAATCTTAGACCCCACAAAGCGTGCAGAGTAATCTTTCAATTTACTCCACCGGGCTTGGTCCCATGCAATCTAGTGATTGTGATGTGATAGATCCAGCCTGTCCTCATTGAAGGGATAACATGTCACCTTTCTATGTGATTTATCATAATTTAATAGGGCACAGACATTAAGATTTAGATCGCTCTTATTTAGCCAGCTACACACTTCTTTACTCTTAACTCCTTCATTAGCAAAAAAGTCTGCCACAGCATTAGTTTCTCTATAAGCGTGTGATATTTTAACTTTTTCAAACTTGGCCAAATTCAGTTTGGCTTCATCAATCCATGAGTTGACGGTCCACGAGGATGGGGACTTGCCACATAGGTAGTCAATTATATTTTTAGAGTCTCCTTCAAGCCATAAATTTTTAATTTTAAGGCTTTGGGCTAAATTTATGATATAGTAAGTGCCAACCGCCTCCACCGGGTGATTAGTTTGAGAGCAAAGAGGCAAGGAAATCACACCAATGAAGTTGCCATTGGAATCCCTTAAAACTCCACCACAACCTGTAGCCCCCAAATTTCCTTTAGCCTCACCATCAAAGTTAGTTTTGATCCACCCGTTAGGTGGAAAAGTCTAGCAAACTCCGTCTCTGTCCTTTTTGGCCTTCATACTAGAACTAACCAGATTAGGATTAATGTTCCATTCCTTAGAAACAAGTAGATCATAGTTTGAGTACTTCACATTCATGGATTTCCTGTCATTCTGAGCCACAACATTGAAGTTTTCCTTCATGGATCTGAAAATTTTATCAAAGACATAATCCACGGAGGTGTCTTTGCCCCTAAAATTTTTGTTGTTGCATTCTTTCCAAAGGCCCCAAGAAATATGAGGGAAGGAAAGGTCCCAAAAAGACCTAAGGGGTTCCTTGTCGGAGCTTTCCACTGAGAGAAAAAATCTTCAATTGACAAAGGGAAAACCCAAGGAAGGTTCCATAACCTGATAAAATTTTCCCAAAGATAAGCAGCAAAGTAGCAATGAAGGAACAAATGACTCACAAATTCAGCATCCATCTTGCAAAGACAACATCTATTGGGGGTTTGAAATCCACATTTACATAGATTGTCGATTGTAAGCAATTTATTTTGGAGCAAGATCCAAAAGAAGATATTAATTTTAGGTATCAAATGATTGCACCAAGCTTTAGACCAAAAGGGGGGGTGATCCAAATAAGACGTGATCTTGGAAAAAGCAGAAGACACAGAAAAATTACCAGAGGGATCATCAATCCAAACCGCTCGATCCTCCAGCTGCTCAGAACTAAGTCTAACAGCCAGCAGAGTAGTCTGGATAGGGACCAAAGCCAAACTAACTTTTCCCAAGTCCACCCAATTACCATTCACTCTATAATCTTTAACATAAGTACCAAACCTTGCCTTGCAGATCTCAACCGAATCTCTGAAGGAATTGAATTTTATCAAAGGTTCCTTAAAAAGCCATCTGTCTTCCCAGAATCTAGTACTGTTACCATTTCTCACTTGCCAACCAATTCCTTCCTCCACAATCTTTTTTCCAGTGATTATATTATTCCAGCATGTTGATCCTCTCAGAAGAAGGAGGGGGTCCTTCTTAATAATGGAAGAGCAATTGTTTTCTAAATATTTGCTAGCCAGAATATCAATCCACTCCCCAGAGGAAGAGAAGATTCTCCAGATTTGCTTAGCCAAGAGGATTTTATTAACAGTTCTGATTCTTCTTAACCCAAGACCTCCATTCTTTTTAGGTCTACAAACCAGATTCCAATCAATTAAGGGGATTCTTTTATTTTCCTCAACAAAAGAAATCTTTTTTTATTTTTTTCAATTGTGTCAGAAAATTTAGCAGGGATCTTAAAGAGGCTCAGGGCATATATAGGAAGATTTTGGAGAGAGGCTTTGAGAAGTTGAAGCTTACCAACTTGACTAAGCAGAGCACCTTTCCAACCTACAAGCTTCTTACTGAATCTATCCACCAACGATAACCAGAAAGAATCAAGAGGTTTCAAGCTTAAACGAAGACCCAGGTAGGTGGTCGGGAGGGAATCCACTTTACAATCCAGAATTCTGGCAATTTTGGTTTGTCGATGAACCGGAGTATTGAAAAAGAACAGCGAATTTTTTTGATTGTTGATTAGCTATCTTGAAGCTCTCCCATACTTGTCAAGCAGCTACTTTATAGAATTTTCTTCAGAAATAGAAGCTTGACCCATGAGCATAGTGTCATCAATGAATTGTTGATGGGAGCACACCAAGTTACCCGAGGAAGGTCTGAGGCCAGAGATGAATTTACAATCTACCAGTCTTTTCAGGTTTCTACCTAAACTTTCAGCCATAATAGTGAATAAAATAGGAGATATAGGATCACCCTGCCTTAGACCTCTGGTACTCTGAAAAAAGGAGGTTGGGGATCCATTGACCAAAATCGATATGGAAGCAGTGGACACAAGTTGTTCCACCATTTGAACAACCCTATTATGAAAACCAAAGGCCTTCAGGATTTTAAATAAAAAAGTCCAGTTAACTCTGTCATAGGCTTTTGAGATGTCAAGCTTAAGGACGAAGCCTTCAATCTTCGATTCAATAAGGGAGTGAATGTTCTCATGAACTGTAACTATAGAATCAAGGATTTGTTTTCCAGGAACGAATCCATTCTGTTAAGGAGAAATCAAGGAAGACAGAAAAATTAAGATTCTAGAGGTTAAGACCTTAGAGATGATCTTAGATAAGGAATTACAGAGACTGATAGGCCTGAAGGCCTCAAAGTTATTAGCTCCAGAATTCTTAGGGACGAGAAACAAGAAAGTAGCATTTAATTCTTTTAGAAGACATCTGGCTCCGAAAAATTCCTTAACAACATTAGCCACATCTTCTTCAACAATCTCCCAGAGCCATTGAAAGAAAAACAAAGGGAAACCATCAGGACCCGGGGCTTTATTCCCATCAAAGGAAAAGATAGCCCGCTTAACTTCTTCGTTGGTGGGGATTGCTGTCATAAAAGAGTTGTTTTCCTGGTTGATAATTCTAGGTATAGCTTCCACAAGATGATCTCGCTCAATCTGGTTAATCTCAATACTAGCCAAGAGAAGAAGTTTAAAGAAGGATACCACCTGCATCCTAATATCCTCTTCCTCCTCAAATTTGGTTCTGTTCACTTCAATTTGAGATATTTTGTTTACAACTCTGTGTTTAGAAGCCAAGAGGTTGAAATACCCGGTGTTTCTATCTCCAGCAGCCAGCCAAAGGGCTCTTGATCTCTATTTCTAAAACTCCTCCTCCTTCCCAATTATGTCATACATCTTCATAAGGAGCTCATTCTCTTTTTCCTTATAGTCGTTTGAGTACCCTTCCTTTTGTATTTTTATTTGAATAGCTCCCAAATCCATCTAAAGCTCGGACTTGATCTTAAAGATGTTCCCAAAGGATTCCTTTTTCCATTTTTTAAGATTGCTTTTCACTTCCCTTAGTTTTTTGGAAATTTTGAACATAGCAGTTCCTTGAATACTTATATTCCACCATTTCTTAATTTCCTCTTTGAGAGCAGGATGAGAGGTCCACATTTTTTCAAATCTAAAAGGAGTATTCTTCTTCTTTTTTATAGGATCCCCAGTGAGACTGATAGGGGAATGATCAGAGCCTATTCTAGTGAGGGCTTTAAGGAAACAATAGTAATCAATGTACCAATGATTAGAAATCAAAGATCTATCTAATCTGACTTGTATAAGGTCCATCCCCTTTCTACAATTGGACCAAGTGAAGGAGGCTCCAAGAAGATCCAGATCAATCAACCCTTGAGTATCAATAAAATTTTGGAGATCCGCTTTGCTTTCTAAGTTAATTTGAGATCCCCCGAATTTTTCACCATTCATTAAGGGAGTATTGAAGTCCCCCATAACAATCCAAGCTTTTTTATCAAAAATCCTCCTAATGGAGGCTAATTCCAGCCAAAAATATTTCCTCATGCCTTTTCCATTAGGATTATAAATGTTCATTTGAATCCAACTGAAATTATCTTTTTTATGAGTGAACCTAGTAACTATATAATTCATACCTTCCATGATCGGATCTCCTTTGATATTGTGGCTATTCCAAAAAGTAACAATGCCACCTGAAGCACCATTTGAGTTATTGCCCTGGTTACTGTAGTACTGAAAGAGTTTCATCTTTTCATTTTTCTCCTTAGATATTTTAGTTTCCTGGATTAGAAGAATATCAAGTTTGTGGTCTCTAGAAAAGTTGCGAAGAACATCCTGCTTGTGGGGGCTATTGAGTCCCCTAATATTCTAGGACATAATCTTCATTATCTTTCAGGGGAGTTAAGACACTCCAAGATGGTTTTCTAAGAGCCATCCGCTATATCCTAAAAACTATTCTGCTTTCTTTTATTTTTCGAAGACTTTTTACCTCTTGAGTTCTTTGTTGCTCCACAATCTACCTTACCTCTTGATCTGGTAGAAATGCCACTTGGGGTCTTCCCTTGTTTGTTTTTTCCAGACTTCTTCTTTGATATATTCTCTTCTTTATCAGTCTCATCTTGACTGCCAGTCTCTTTGCTAGATTCCCATTCCTTTTTGTTTGGAATTCTTTGTTCCCAAGGTAATGTGTCCATGTTACTGTTCTCTTGACAACACAAGTCATTACTGGATAGGTTAGCTGAGTAGTCCTATCTTTCGAAGGATTCTAAAACCCCACCAGCAAAGATGGTCTCCATCAGGAGCTCCACACCCATAGAGGGGGGAATGTCAGAAGATGGGGAGAGATAAGGGATTTTCAAAACCAAGGATAGGCCCTCACTAGGGATATCCTCCAAACCCGGTATCTCTTCATTTCTGTCAGAGGGGACTGTCATTTGAGATAATGAAGGAGATAGGATCCGGTCTCCTTCATCAACTAAGGTGCCAACATTAATACCTCTTTCCTTTGAAAGAGGCATTAGGTTATGAAGCTCAAAAGGGAACTCACCTTTATTCTCCAAAACCACTTCAATCTCTGCGAGGCTTTTCTGATTATCAACTTCTATATTTTCCAACTCCTGCTCTTTATTCTCCCTCCTTCCTTCTCCAGAGTCATTCTTCTTTTTTTTCCATTCTTTTTTTCCAAGTTTTGTTGGCTTCACTTTCTCTAAAGCAGCATTTAGAGGGTATTTTTTTGCCCAGTGACCAGATTTCCTACATTTAAAGCAAGCAAACGGGATGGTTTCAAATTCTATATTTTGTTCCCAGGAACCCAACATAGATTGTATCTCTATTGATGATGGTAGATCTGCTTCCTGAGGAACTCCCACACATATCCTCACAAAAACCAGTCTCTTTCTAGCAGCTGTCATAGTGTCGATCGAAAGGAGCTCACCAAAGGAGCTCGCAATGCCCATGAAGATGTCTTCACTCTAGTATTCCAGGGGCAGACCTGGAAGTCTAACCCAGATTCGAGCATTCTCAAAGATAGAGTCTGATAGATCCAAATGGGAGGACCACTTCTTAAGAGCCAAGGATGATTTTCCTATCACCCAGGGACCTCCACCTCTTACAACCGTAATATCCTCTTTGCAAATAAATTCAAAAGCAAAAAAACCCTTTGGAAGAGAAACAACTGAGACTTTCCAACTGGTTCTCCATTTATTTTTAACAAAATCCCTAACCACTTCAATATTTGGTCTAGGACCCATAAACTTTCCAACCAGGGTTCGTTCCATTAGGGCTATATTATGATCTATAATCAGATCTGGGATGGAAATAGCAAACTTACCTCGAGCAGGGGACGAGATATTTTGCACTGGGGGGAAGGAAGACTTTCCATTAGGTTTTACCCCAAAAAGAGAGGTCCAAGTTTTGTAGTTGCCTCCAAAACCATCTGTGGTCCCCACTCCCCTACTATCTTTCTCATTTTTTTTGGTGGGAGAAGTAGCAAAGATAAACGCCGAAATTTGCTTTCCCCCAGGGTCCACCTATATTTTGTCACCGAAGTCCACATCATCCTGGTCATCCTTATCTTGCTTCTAACTCAGTTCTTGCTCCTGATTCAACTATCGATTCTTTGATCTTGCTTCGCTTCCAGATCCGATTCCATTGTTTTGAAATTCGAACATCGATTTCTCCCGCCTGTGACTGCTCCCGTGACCGCTCATTTTCACAGTAATATAATGAAATACCATTGTTATTTGCATGGTATATATTTAATTAAAACAAAGAATCATTTTTTTTTTTCATATTTATGAAATATAAAAAAAAAAAATTGCATATAAGATACATAATTATAGTTATACTAGAAAAAAAAAATTGTAATATAATGAGAAAATGGTAAAATGACTTAAATTAAAATTCTATAATTAACTGTGTAAACTATTTAATAAATATAAATAATTTCAAAACTCTTTAAAGAGTTTCCTTTGCATTAAAGTATAAATAATTATCTAATAAAACTTAGATGTACATTGTCTAATAATTGTTGAAAATGGAAGAAATATCAATATTTTTGAAAATAAAAAAGTAAGGTTATATATGACATTAATTAACTACACATTAACTTTTCTATAATTTTGATGGATATATCGTAGAGGCTCTTAGTCAAATTATTGGTCCCATACATTTTCCAATTCATAAAATAAAGGTCAATAAAACCATATAAAATTCATATGTATGAGTTATTTTCCACCTTTCAACCTCTTTAAGATAACAAAACCTGTAAAAGTTCAAATATTTTGATTCTTGTATATCAAAGATGTGAGAGTAATCATTTATTAGATAATAATTAATTAATATTTAATTAATTATTATGCTAATTTCACTTTATGCACTCATGCTATTTATGTAGGATATTTTTATTATTAGATTGAGCTATTGGGTATGTGCACCAAGTTGTGGCACAAAAAAGATGTCACTTTTGTTTTTTTACTCGAAGTGACCATTTGGCGAGCACAAAATTTGGCACTTGTTGAATGGATTAGATGATTGAGCCTAAGGCTTGGTATTTCATAATGCAACTCATTTGGTGAGTGCGAAATTTGGAAATCTCCAAATGAAAGTGCAAAATTTGGGGCTCACCAAATGTGAAGCATAACTTTTTCGAATGTATTTTGTTGAACTCTTTTTCTTTTCTTTGTATTTGTCTTTCTCTGCCAAGGAAACTATATACATGATATAAATATTTAAGCTAGCATTTACATGTGTAAATTCACTTTCTTATAAATTAAGTTACATTTCATGTATATAGTTTCAGGATTTTTAAGAGTGGTTTCAGATCGCTTGGAGCTACAATGCGAATTCTAGTTTTGGAAGATTTTAAAAAAATTCACTTAGTCAAATTTCAATAATCAACATGTCAAATTTCAATAATTAGGAGATCAAATTTTAACAATCAGCAATTTGTATCATCTTTCTCTCCCTCTCTCTATCTCACTCATTATTTATCTCTTATGCTCTAGACTTATTTATCTCACTATCTCCATCTCCTTATCTGACTCTTTCTCTTGAGCTCAAGAACTACCTCTCTACTTGTCCATATTTATCTCTCTCTACTCTCTATCTCCCTCCCTCCCTCCCTCTCTACATCTCTCTATCTCCCCTCTCCCTCTCCTATATCTATCTTTGTATCTCTATCCCTCCCTACTCTTTATCTCACTTCTCTCTCTCTCTAACCTATCCCTCTATACCTCTTCCTCTCTCCTTCCCTCCCTCATTCCACCCTCTCTCTCTCTCACTTATCCCCCCCTCTCTCTCTCTCCTTCCCTCTCTACTCTATCTCCCTACCTCTCCCTCCCTCCCTCCCTCCTTTATTTTCCTTGTTTCTCTATCACTCTCTCCTTCCCCCTCTCTCTCCCCTATTTCTCTCCCACTCTCTCCTTCCCTCTATACTATGTTAACATTTTAAGGGGAGCACAGTAGACACTATGTTATTATTTTTATAAAAAAAGGACCACTTTGTGTCCCCCCCTTTTTAAAACCCTTTGTCTTCACTATTTTTAAAAAAATAGTAGTTGGGCAGGTGCATGGAAATGGGTAGCAATTTTGTGGATACCCTAAAAAAAAAAAGTTGAAAACCATAATGTGAGTGCGTTATAACGCACTCGCATTATGTCTTTCGTTAAACCTAGGTAAGGTCTCAGCGGCTACAACTACAAAGACATAATGCGAGTGCGTTATAATGCGCTCACGTTATCAACTATTAAAAGCAAAAAAACAAATGCAAATCTCTCATTTGCACTTCAACTGGTTTTTTGTTGCACCCATGGCCAAAAAACCCAAAATATCGCGCTCATGTTCTAGGAGGAGAATTTCTTCACCAAGAATCCGTATTTCTTAACAACGATGGTGCCACGACAATGAGGAGCTATCAGAGGTAAGTATTCTATGGTTTTTGTTTTGAATTTGTTAGTTTTAGTTTGAATTTGATATCTATTTGTTTGAATTTTTAGGAGATGCAAATCAACTTGCAAACCCTCAAAATCCTCAACAAAAAGACCAACCAAATCCTCAAGATCAAAATCAACCACAACATCAACCTCCTCCACCAATCACTCAACCCCCTCCTGGAACTCAGCAAAATTTAATGAGTGAAATTGAGAACAACAAAAAACAAATTGAGGATTTGATCAATAGGTTGAGTGATCCAAATGGTTCAACCACAAAAAGAATGACCCTAGCAAATTCATTGAAAGATATGTTAACAAATGTATGTTAACAAATGTAGATTCAATTAGCAAACAAATAACGGGATGGGAAGATAGGAGACAGGAAGCTAGGGACTATTATGCAAATAAACTATCATACAAGGATGTGAAAGATTTAAAAATTACAAAAGGTGATTTGTGCTCATTATTCACCGACCCATGCACAAATCAAAATCTTACCCTCAATGCGAAGAGTTTTCCTATCCATTGGTGCCACCACCAACAGATGAAGGAGCAGTTTTATGATAGGTGGTACATGGTCTTCGATTACCCATTGTGCAACAATTGCGAGGTCCTGCAATATTTCCTTAGGAAACTATATAGTGAGTTCATATTGAACAAAATCCCAAATTATTTTGATATGTGGGATTTCCAGGGGAGAGGTCGGGGTCAGCTTAGGATAGACCTGGTGCACAGCCGGATCCTACATGGCAAGGTAGACGAGCTCTCACTAGGCCACCTCATGAGCACGTTGTTATGCCTTCTGTCGTGAAGGAAAGTGTTGACATAGAGACATTGCAAGCAATCAGCACTTTGACCCAAAGTGTCATCCATCATACTAGCCCTATTCTACATCATCATCCAGGGGAGTCTTCTAGTGGTGGCCTTCGAATACATGTGTGTCAATCTTGCAGGGCTACTTGTTCACATGACCCCACCGACCCTCAGGAGACTGGTACGTAGGATCTGTCTGCAGCTATGAAGATGGAGAGGGAAGCTAACATTTTGCATGAGGCAAATGGCATTGATGGTCAAGTAAAAGTTAGTGCATGTGTTCATTGAATTTAATTTATTAAATTTCGATTTTGAAATGCAAGATTAACTAAAAATGTTTTATGATTTTAATACAATTGCAGGGTCATAGTGTTGAGACTGGATACACTAGCCCCCCACCAATCTATTTTTGTAGTACACCTATTACTAGGGTATGTAACTAGTAAACAATTATAAGTTTATTGCATATTAATGGCATTGTTTTACGAATGGTAATTTAATATGCAATTTTGGATGTTGAACAAACTAATACTGGAGGTTTTGATGGAACACTTCCCAGTGGCGATGGATTTACTCAAACCTTCATGCAGGTAATAGAATAAAGAGTTTAACTAATGAATCAAGTACTTAATAGATTTGTGTAGTTTATACATGCACATCGTTGATTATGTTGAATAATTTATTGTTTTATTTTCAGTTGTTGCAAGATGATACACCTCCGAATGTGATGAGGGCTATGGATATTGGTGTGACATCTATTAGACAATCCTCGATGGCTCTGATAGAAGAGGTATGAGGAAAATTAGTAAATTTTAATTTACATTTGTTGTTATAGATGTTAGTTAGTGAAAAATTAAACCATTATTGATTCACGTAGTTTTTGTCTATTTGTATGGTTTATACAGGGCTTGAGCATGCCTGAGCATGGGTGTGAGGATATTTCCCTCATGGAGAGAGATCGTGAGACGGCAGTAAGTGATTATTTTGTCAAATATATCATTTTTTATAATGTAATTTCTATATATTCATGTATTTACTTATTATTGTAACAATTAAAACTTCACCATGAACTAAACCCTAGGAGGAGTAGCAGGAACACTCCACGAGCGTAGCAAAAATGAGTGATAGAACTATTGCCATCCGAGTAAAAAGGAAAGGGAAAGATTTTATTTCCTACACATGGAGAGCAATGACTTTTGATTCTAGAATTCTTTGTTGTATGCCTGCATGGCAGTTTTGTACATATTTTTTATTGGACATATTTGACTTTGTATGCGTAGATGGAATTCTCGTAACCCTATATGACTATTTTGTACATATATTTCATACTTATATCGACATATATTTATTTATGCCTACATGGCTATTTGGTTAATACAAATATCTTTTATCGATGCCTGTCCATATTTGCATTCTAAATTGATGGTTCAATAGATATGAGTTATGTGTATTCAAGTCTATACTTTACAACGTACGTGTATACTTTGTGACTTGTGTGCATTTGAGTGTATACTTTGTGGCTTACATGTTTTCATGCATATACCTTGTATTTGTGCATATACTTTGTTTTAATTTATGTATACTATGTATTCATGTGTATACTTTTTGAGGCTTACATGTTTTTGAGTACTTGTACTTCCCTTATTGACATGTACATGTTTGACTTATTCACATGTATAATTATTAATTGGTTAGCCCTAGCATTGATCTATGTCATCCTTAATGCATGATCCTTGAGATGGAGTAAGTACACCCTCAAGGTCAAAAGGAGTTTCACATGCATTCTTTGTAGGCTCATTTTGGTAGTGAAACCAAAAACCTCTTGCATCATTGAAAGGAATATTTTTTCCTTTATAGCAGGTCTGAAGCCATTATCATTCTTCATCAATTCTTCATGTATCCACTCCCCATTAATGGTTGTCTCATGACCTTCATGAAACCAAGCACTTATCTCATTTGTGATAGAAGAAATGTATGAAGATTTATCTTCCTCCTTATGAACCATTCATTATCATGAGAGATGTGTTCTTGTGAACCACTACTGATGAATCATGGGTCAATGAGTTTGACATGTAAAACTACATGATTGAATCTTGATAGCAATATCACAATATTTATATATCTAAATGTGTTATTTCCTTCAGCTAAAATTTGTGCTTATACTTATGTGATTGATGTATGTTTGTGTATGGGATCATAGTAATTTCTATTTGATGATGCTATTGTGTCTTTAAGGTTTATTTATTAAAGGGTACATGAAACAAGTTTTAAATCCTTATAAATCTTTGAATTTCTTAGGTTTTTCTATTTGTTGAGTCTGGGCTCCGAACTCGAGTCCAAGTCAAAAAATGGTTTGTCAAGTCCGAGGTGACTCCTAGTCTTGTAGCACTGGTGTGAACACATCGAGGAATAATGTATATGTTGATGAAGAGAGAACCCATCCTTGTTTCCAAACAAACCATGGTATAGATATGGTTGGTTGAGATAAAACATCACTCTCCTGGATAGTTCGAACCATAATATTTCATGGCTACAAGCACACCTTCATTATGTGTGTTATTGATCCTACTAAAGAAATGGTGGAACATGTTGTAGATCAAATATTGCAGCCCTAAGTCCACAAGAAGGTTACTTGTCCTAATTTCCACAAATATCTTTAAGATTTTCATCCTTCTTGACTAATGTGAACTATTGATGTTATCTAGATCTTTGAAACTATCTGCAATCATGTGCAATACTATAGAAGCTAGAGCTATATCTAATACTACAAATGACTACTCAATGGAATCCTGATAGCAATATCACAATTTGACACATTGTAGAAAATACCTCCTACTTATCAATTGATGAGCTAAAGGGGCTCTATAATGAATGTTTCATAAGGCACAACACTTGCTGAAGGTTTTGCAAATGGGGTTGCAAGCTAAGTGGGCTTGACCTTGGGGAAAAATCTGTGGTTAAGCGCTTGAGCTAGAGTATACTGGAATGGGTGACCTCTCAGGAAGGCCTAATGCCTCATCTCTATGAGCATCAATTAGATGCAATGAGTGCTAAGTGGGCCATTCAATATCATTTAAAATTTGTTGCTTTAAGCAACTTACAAATTTGCAACTTAAGACTCCTCCAACCTAAGGGATCAATCCAGTGGAACATAGCTCGAAGCAATTCCACGTGTTTCGGTGAAAAAAAATACCATGCCTAGAGTAAACATACCTATTCGGACGTGGTGGAATAGTCCGCTTGGTCACACGAGTTGCAAAGCGAAAGTGGCACCACTTTACAACTTTGCACAACTTGAATTTGACACCTTTTCCATCAAGTGAAAATCCATCGCCACAAGAAAACCACTCCAAGATAGCCAAAACCGAGTGAGGTTTTCTTACAGAGGTCCAATTCCTTTTTGTAGGATTAGATGAGAAGTTTCTAAGTGTCATGGTATGCAAGTAATAGCATGCTGAAGTTTGAAGCTATTTGGCACATTGGACCTTTAAGGGATCGATCTGGTGGAACATAGCTCGGAACGATTCCACATGTTTCGGTGTGAAAGAGGACCATGCCTAGCGTAAACATACCTATTTGGACATGTTGGAATAGTCTGCTTGGTCACATGAGTTGCAAAGCAAAAGTTGCACCACTTTGCAACTTTGCACAACTTGAATTTGACACCTTTTCCATCAAGTGAAAATCCGCCGCCACGAGAAAACCACTCCAAGATAGCCAAAAATGAGAGAGGTTTTTCTAGAGGAGTTCAACGCATTTCTCTAGGATCAGACGAGAAGTTTTTTAAGTGTCATGATATCTGAGTAATAACGTGTTGAAGTTTGCAGCCATTTTGCACTTTGAACCCTTAAGGGATCGTTCTGGTTGAACGTAGCTCGGAGCGATTCCACGTGTTTCAATACAAAAAAAGACCATTCCTAGCATAGACATACCTATTCAAACATGTTGGAGTAGTTAGTTTGGTCACACGAGTTGCAAAGCGAAAGTTGCACCACTTTGCAACTTTGCACTGCTTGAATTTGACACTTTTTCCATCAAGTGAAAATCTTCCGCCACAAAAGAACCACTCCAAGATAGCCAAAATCGAGAGAGGTTTTTCTAGAGGGGCCCAATGCCTTTTTGTAGAATTAGACGAGAAGTTTCTAAGTGTCACGGTATTTGAGTACTAGCATGCTGAATTTTGCAGCCATTTTGCACTTTGGACCCTTAAAAGATCGATCTAGTTGAACATAGCTCAAAGCGATTCTACGTGTTTTAGTGTGAAAAAAGACCATCCCTAGTGTAAAAATACCTATTCGGATGCGTTGGAGTAGTTAGTTTGGTCACACGAGTTGCAAAGCGAAATTTGGACCACTTTGCAACTTTGCATTGCTTGAATTTGACACTTTTTCCATCAAGTGAAAATTCATCACCACGAGAAAACCACTCCAAGATAGCCAAAACCGAGAGATTCTTTTCTAGGGGGGCCCAATGCCTTTTTGTAGGATCAGACGAGAAGTTTCTAAGTGTCAGGGTATCCTAGTACTAGCATGTTGAAGTTTGCAGCCATTTTGCACTTTGGACCCTTAAGGGATCGATCCAGTGGAACATAGCTCAGAGCGATTCTACATGTTTCGGTGCAAAAGAGGACCATGCCTAGCGTAAACATACCTATCCGACCTGTTGGAATAGTCCGCTTAGTCACACGAGTTATAGAAAAATGTGTACAAATTATTTACATGACCTTTATATGACCTTTTTCACATTGTTTACATTTGAAAATTCAAAGTTTGCAAATTTTCCTACTCACGGCATTTACAAAACAAGGTGCTACTACACCAAAAATGAACTCCAACCTTACAATAGTTGAGTATATCTCATTATGTAATTAAATCTTATTGCAATGCCTCTGGCACTTCGTTCTCTCAGATCTTTTACAATGTCACTCATACATTCAAGATTCTCTTTAAATGTCTACATCATAGGTGCTCATTATGAGGTTAACTTCAAATGAGTAACTTGAGATTCCCTCGCTAAGCTTCACATGCTCTCTTATAATGGCTTGAAATCCAAATTTAGATTTGTTAAAATCATCAAAATAAGTATGTTGCATTGCTTTTTTGGCTGAGATTCTCTTTGATGGATCTTAAATCAGCATTTTCTGCAATGAAAGATCAATCAACCCTTAGTAGTTTACTTACAAATACGCAAAGTAAAAGAGAAAAAGAAAGAGCATACAAAATGGAAATGAAATAAAAATAGATGGAAGGCACTTAAAGATGTTGCATGCAGGCATCAAAATAAGGATGTCGCATTGCTTTTTTGGTTGAAATTCTCTTGGATGGCTCATATATCTGCATTTTTTGCAAGGGGACACCAATCACTGTAAAAGAAGATGATAAAATTGGCATCAAACAAATTAATGTGCATACAAGTATAAATTAATAAGAACCAATGTGCATATACTTACAAATTAATCCAACAAACCATCTGGGTCTACTCTACTCTTTATTGTGTCAAGTATTGCCTCATGGTCAGACTCACGGACCTTCCATAATGTCTTGTTCAAAGGTCTACCCCAATATTTGGTCAAATGAACATTGGATGCCACGACAAGGTTTGAGTAATGAAGAATCTTACGATGCATGTCAAAGTCCTGAAATAGACAATGTTTAACACTTGAATGTGGGTACCTTCTAAGCCATGTTCCAGTAGCCACAAGTGAGCCTGTAGGGTATTCGATATTTTCTCCATCTATAACTGGGGCCTCTAATTTCTTTTTGGTCTCAACACAATGAAAAAAGTAATAGTTTGTTCCCTCTTCATTGTCTTCATTTGCAATAACTGCATAAACATGCCCTACATTGATATGTGCAAAAAATCTCTTGAAATTTGTCAACATTACGAATACAGTACAAAGTAAGATCTAACGATATGGAATTTCAACAACTAAGAAAGTAGATATATCACCTCATTGAACTAGATCTGATATGTGGTCAAAGTCGACCGATGATTCTATCTATGTCAGTTCCAATGCAGTCGAAGGGTGATAGTGTGAAGTGGGCTAAGATAACTTGTGAACCATTTTTCAACCCACTCCCTTGACTCACAATCATTCTAGTCTTGCATTGTACATGTAGAACAAAAGCATGCCATATTTCGTGTATCGATACTCCATGAACCTGTATTTGAGCTAAGGAAAGAGTGTACCTCACTCGATCCTATTAGTGTACAACAATCTTCATATGGTGAAATTTTAGTATCATCCATCAACCAAAAAAATCTATGAACTAAAGATGTACCTTCATTACCCGGACCCATCAAAGCATTACACCACTCGACGATTGATTTTGCACTGTCTTTATACTTTAACTCTTCTCGTGCTAATGCTCTTTTCACACATGCTTTTGCACTTTCATGCTCCCCCTTTCCATGTCAAGCCTCACAAAAGTTCCACATATGTTGAACACCTAGAATGACATGCATCCTACACAACTAGTAGAACATGTGCCAGATCTTGAACTATACTGCACAGTTATCAGAACATATTATATGTTGATCATATTCTATGCCCTTCTAAGCCAAACCACTGTAGAACATCTGGAAGCAACCTTGCACGAACTCTGGAGAATGTGTGTGATCATCACTAATGTAAAAGTGGTACTCCCTCAATACCTTCCTTTGCTCATCTGTACTATCAGATGCATGAATGAATGCTATGTGCACAAATATCGAAACTTGTGTGGAGTTGTAATACTATGACTGCACCTCATTTTGTGGTTGTAGAGTGTAGTTCTCTGCAAATTCAACCACGGATACTATGCTTCCAACTGGAAAGGTGTCCTTGCATAGCTTGAACTGTGTTTCCAATCATCAGGCTCTATGGGTATGCATTGCATACTCAGAAAGTATACTGTCACGAAATGTGGTCATAAATTTGTACACTGGAATCTTCTCAATAACCAAATCACACCTTTTTGCTTGAGACCCATCTTTTGTAGCATATGCCACTGTTTTATACTTCCCGAACTCTACTAGTTTTTGTCCCACCTCATCTGTGCTTTCCATATGTTGACATATTGGCATACGCTGGAAGCCACCATAATGCTCGCATGAACCATCCAAGCATGTTGTCTTATAGAATATCTGGCCATCCTCTATTTCACATAAATTTTTTGATCAGAACTCTCTTGAAGATTTTGGTGGGGCTTCTATGCCACAATCCTGCAAAACATCGTTAGTATGCAAATCTAAACATATCGAACGATAAACATCGTAATGGTTAGAAAATTCAATATGTAGTCTACAATAACAAGTAGTCCATGTGTGATTTATCTTGACATAAAAAGGCTTAAGCAGTTCAAAAAATCTTTGAGAAATACTAATTTGAGGATAATAATTTTCAAATTTCCAAAAAAATTGGGTTTGAGTCATATCCAAAAAATGCTTTGGATGTGGGTCACGATTTCGACTTCCGATTCTTCTTCTTACCATATCCCTTTGATTCAGAGATGGCCTTGTGTTATTCTTCCAATACTCTTCAATTAGTGTTATCAAGGCTTTGACAACTTCTTTATCTTTTTGTGACAGTCTCCCCGAGAATGCCCATAATTCATTTGTATCATTTCCCTCAATTCTTTTCCACCTTTGAATGGCTCTTGATAAAGTTTTTCTACTAATTCTCATTTTTTCACTAATCTTTTTAATTAGGCGAGCTCTCTTTGTTTGACAACTTACCAAAGTCGATGTAATGACATGTTGGGTGACATTACTATCCTTTGAGCATGAGGTCTTACCCACACTCTCATAAGCATCCATTAGATTCTTCACAATAGTGTCTTCACTCAATGCATTCAATGTTCTCAACCCAAGAGTCTTCATGATGTTCCTATACTTTACACCCCACATCATTTCAACAAATAGTTGACATCTTGTAGTCTCATTTAGCCTTTCAAAGAATCGTTCCCAAATCTTATCAGCATATCTTCTACAAGTGCGTGTTGAAATCTTACCTTCCATGTGCTGCAAAATCTCATCATCAATATTAATCAAATACTTTGGCTTTCTACGCAAAATTCTTGGTGGTGTTCTCCTAGGTACATACATCTCAACATTAGGAATTTCATCAATATTTAATTGAGGTGGGCTATATTCTATAGCTTCGATTGAGGGTGGAGAAGAAGACATACCTTGAGGTTCACATGGGAATGATGGCATACCTTCATCAATTTCGAGTGATGATGTACTCTCAACTTGAGATGTGTTGGATGGTGTCCAACAATATTCACTTGTGGTAAATGGTGCCCCTCCATATTCACTTGTAGTAGATGGTTTCCATCCATATTCACTTGTGCTAGATGGTGTCCCTCCATATTCACTTGTGCTTAATGGTGTCCCTTCATATTCACTTGTTGTAGAGGGTGTGTCTCCAACTATGGTATCTGAATATGTCTTATGACGATGATTTCACATTCATGCTTGTTGTGCTACCAATTCCCGTTCTCTTTTTGACAGTTGAGGTTCCTCTACAATCAATTTGTCTTCATCAATCGTTTCCAATTTCTTCTTTTCACGATATGCCGCCACCCGAACTCTCTCCTTTTCTTTCAAGGTTTCGTTCTCTTCATCTGTTAGTTTCCTCTTTGTCTTTTTCTTCGGCATGGCGGATAATTTTATCTGTACCATGGCAATGAGATGAATATTAGTTCCTAAAAAAGTGTTGAAGGAGTGGTCTATGTAATGAACTTTTGACCTTTTTCAGGGTATTTTGAAGATGTTTGATGCTTTGTAATGGTCTGGGAAGGCTCGGGTATAGGAGTTTCTATAAACCCTCCCTCTTTGCATTAAAAAATGGGGGTTTTTGTATTGGAAGCCTAGTTGAGCGGGTAAGGTCCTAAGACCTAGAAGTTATCTTTTTTTGAGACCTAATTAAAGATTGGTTTTGGGTTTGGAATTCTGGTGTGAAGATCTAAGGGTAGTTCCTTCGTAAAATTAGCCTACTTGGAGGCCTAAAATAGTGAAAAAGGTCAGTTTTATTAATATTGTCCCAAAAGGAGTCATGTGATGGGTTAAGGTATGTCTTGCAACTCTAAAATTGGTGCTAGAATCATTCTTTTATTTTCCTGGTGTTTTTGAAAGTTTTGGAGTGAAGGGCCCAAAACTAGTTTTGCACGGTAACTAGATTCCAAGGGTGAAATTTGGGAAATAATGTTTTTGTTTGTTGCCCAACTTGGAGGAGTGTTGGGATTGGTCCATTATGCCTTTTTAATCTTCTTAGATGGCTCTTGAAGGCAAGTTGACATTTTCAATGGTTTTCGGTCCTCTAACTCTGCATCAAAAATGAGTATCACAGTTTTAAGTGTGTGCATGGTTTGGGAGATACATGTGATAGTTTATAGATGCTTGGCTACTAGTAATGTGGACAGTGAACAAAGAAACTAAGTTTGGGTGTAAGGGAAGACTTTTGAAAGGTTTCATTTTTTTCGTACTAACTCAAACAAAGATTTATTAAGCAAATAATGGTTTGGTTGTGCCTTAAGAATTATAGTTTGTGTTTGTAAACAATGGTGTCATTATGGAAGATTTAAGACAACTTGTGAATGACGCAATAATTGGTTGATATTTTGAGGAACCAAGTTGATAGTAATCAGTTATTTTCAATATTTTCAAGGTGTTTTGAAGGTCCTTAAGGAATTGGGAACTCTTAATGCTAATTTGAGTATACGAATCAAAATTTTTGAGAAGGGAAATATAGTTGAATAAGTGTGTCAAGAAAGGTATTGATTTCTTCCTTTGTACTGCATCAGTTTGTGCAAAGGTATTGGAAGGTGTTTGGACCCTTCTGAGGAATGGGAGAGGCTTGGAGTTGTCTTAAAGGATGAATTTTGGTGAATGGTTCTGAATTTCTATAATTGGCAAGTGTAAAATGGTAATTGGCAAGTGTATATAATTTGGTAATTTAAAATGTGCATTGACAACCTAAGGTTATAATGAAAAACAAAAATGAAAGAAATCCATAATAGAATGAAAGAAAATTTGTAAAGACTTCACATACCTTAAAAACTAGACTTTCAAATGGAGGAGTTCAACCCAATTATGTAGCCTTAGCTTCTTCTTTCTTCAAACTCCACAATAATTTGACTTGTTCAAAAGCTTGTTCCCTTCCACACTTCAATTGTATATCAGTTTTCCATGGAATTCAAACTTCAATTGATATTATATGTCTTTCAACATGGAAACTCTGCTATTTCATGCAAAGGTGGTAAAAAAATCATGGAAAAGGTGATGGAATGTGAAAAAGATGCTTGCACACTTCACAACATCATCAAAAAGCTATTTTTTGTCAGAGCATGCACAAAACCAGGGGAATATGCAGATTGTGGGCATTCAAATCATGAGTATATAGAGTTTTTTACTGTTTTAGTGGAGTAAAAAACGTGCTCGCGTTATAACGCGAGCACGTAATGTGAAATTTGGTTTTCTTAGTATATAGAGAGGGAGAGAGGGGGAGAGAGGGAGAGAGGGAGATAGAGAAGGAGATAGAGAGAGAGGGGGAGAGGGAGAGAGGGAGAGAGAGGAGGGAGAGAGTGGGAGAGAGTGGGAGAAGGGGAGAAGCAGAGAGTGGGAGATCGAGAGAGTGGGAGATAGAGAGGGAGGGAGAGATGGTGAGAGTGGGAGAAATATAGAGTGGGAGAGAGTGGGGGAGAGTGGGAGAAAGAGAGAGTGGGAGGGAGAGAGGGGGAGAGTGGGAGATAGAGAGGGACGGAGAGACGGGGAGAGTGGTAGAAAGAGAGAGTGGGAGAAGGGGAGAAGCACAAGGTGGGAGACTAGGAGAGTGGGAGAGAGTGGGAGATAGAGAGGGAGGGAGGGAGGGTGAGAGTGGGAGAAAGAGAGAGTTGGAGGGAGAGAGGGGGAGAGTGGGAGATAAAGAGGGAGGGAGAGAGGGTGAGAGTGGGAGAGAGTGGGGGAGAGTGGGAGAAAGATAGAGGGTCAACCCCTATACCCTCTTAATCCCTCAACCCTCAACCCTTAAACCCTAATCCCTCAACCCCTATACCCTCTTAATCTCTTAAACCTCAACCCTCAACCCTCAACCCTTACACCCTAATTCCTCAACCCCTATACCCTCTTAATCCCTCAACCCTTAAACCCTAATCCCTCAACCCTCAACCCTTAAACCCTAATCCCTCAACCCCTATACCCTCTTAATCCCTCAACCCCTATACCCTCTTAATCCGTCAACCCTCAACCCTCAACCTTCAACCCTTAAACCCTAATCCCTCAACCCTCAACACCTAAACCATAATCCCTCAATCCCTATAGCCTCTTAATCCCTCAACCCTCAACCCTTAAAGCCTAATCCCTCAACCCTTATACCCTCTTAATCCCTCAACCCTCAATCCTCAACCCTTAAACCCTAGGGTTGAACCCTAATCCCTCAACCCCTATACCCTCTTAATCCCTCAACCCGTAAACCCTAATCCCTCAACCCTTATACCCTCTTAATCCCTCGACCCTCAATACTCAACCCTTAAACCCTAATCCCTCAACCCCTATACTCTCTTAATCCCTCAACCCTTAAACCCTAATCCCTCAACCCCTATACCCTCTTAATCCTTGAACCCTCTATCTCTTTACTCCCCTCTCACTTTCCCTCTCTATACATACCTCTATACCTCTCCCTCCCCTCTATACTCTTTATCTCTCCTCTCGCTTTCCCTCTCTATACATACCTCTCCCTCCATCACTCTCTCTCTCTCTCCATTCCTCTCTATCTCACTTATTCCTGCTTCCCTACATCTTTCCCTCTCTACTCTCTATCTATCCTCTCCCTTCCTCTACCTACCTCTCTCTCTATCTCTCCATCCCTCTCTTTCTCTCTCACTCTCTCCTCTCTATCTCACCATTATCTCTATCTCTACCTCTCACCCCCTCCTCTCGAAATCACCATTCCCTCTCTCCCAGTTTCCCTCCTTCCCTCTCACTCCCTCCTCTCTAAATCACCATTCTCCCCCTCTCTCTCTCCCTCTCTCTTCCTTTCACCCACCTTTTCTCTCTACTTCTCGCTATCTAACCTATCTCTCTATACATATTTCTCTCTCCCCCCTCCTTCCCTCTCAATCTCTCCACATTCCTCCTTATCACTCTCTC
This sequence comes from Sequoiadendron giganteum, assembly GCA_007115665.2. Classification (NCBI taxonomy): domain Eukaryota; kingdom Viridiplantae; phylum Streptophyta; class Pinopsida; order Cupressales; family Cupressaceae; genus Sequoiadendron; species Sequoiadendron giganteum. The sequence goes on from CM021107.1 coordinate 162,552,049, forward strand.
TCACACTCTCCATCACTCTCTCTCTCTCCATCACTCTCTCTCACTCTCTCCTCTCTATCTCACCATTATCTCTATCTCTACCTATCACCCCCTCCTCTCTAAATCATCATTCCCTCTCTCCCAGTTTCCCTCCTTCCCTCTCACTCCCTCCTCTCTAAATCACCATTCTCCCCATCTCTCTCCCTCTGTCTTCCTTTCACCCACCTTTTCTCTCTACTTCTCGCTATCTAACCTATCTCTCTATATATATTTCTCACTCCCCCCTCCTTCCCTCTCAATCTCTCCATGTTCCTCCTTATCTCTCTACTTTTCAGCTCCATCACACATCTCTCCACCTAGACCTCTCTCTATTTTTGTCTCACCTCTCTCTCCATCCCTACCTCTCCCTATATCTCTCCTTTCATATTTACTTCTCTCTACCTATTTTTCCATCTATACCTATTTCTCTCTCCCTCCTTGACTCCTCTCTCTCAATATCTCCACCTTCTTTCCCTTTCTACATCTCTTTATCACCTCTCTCTATCTCTCTCCTCCCTCTCTACTCTCTCTATCTCTCCCTCCCTCCCCCTCTTTCTATCTCTCATCTCTCCCTCCCGCTCTTTCTATCTCTCTTTACCTTCTCTCTACCTATATCTCTCTCCTTCTATCTATCTCAACTATCCATCTTTACCTATCCCTCCCTCCTCTCTCTTCCACCAAAATTTACTCTACATCTCTCTGTCTAGCCTACCCCTATATACCTCTTTCTCTCTCCCTCTCTCTTTCCCTCTCTCAATCTATCTACCTTCCTCGTTACGCCTCTACTTATCTATATCACCTCTCTCTCTCCCCCTCCCCTCTTTACTTTCTTTCTCTCTATCTCACCTCTCTCTCCTTAAATATCCCTCCCTCCCTCATCTCTCTCTCTCTCTCCTACTCTCTCTCCCTCTCTCAAGTCTCTCTAGCTCTCTCCCCTCTACCCTCTATCTCTCTCCCACTCCCTCTCTCTCTTTCTCTCTCTCTCTATCTCACGTCTCTCCCTCCTACTCGCTCTCCCTATCTCAAGTCTCTCTCTCTCACTCACTCACTCACTCCTATATCTCTCTACTCTACCCTTAGCCCTCTACCCTTAACCCTTAAGCCCTTAAACCCTCTACCCTATATCTCTCTCCTACTTGCTCCCTCTCTCTCTAGTTCAAAAAATTCATTGTAAAACCCTAAGGTTTTCCCGTTTAAATTTAATATTTTCCATAAAAATATTAAATTTTTATTCATTTATACCCTATACTTTCCTTTAGTCTCATTCAAAAAGGCTAAAAAATGACTTATATCCTATACTGCTGCCCTAAACCCTTTAAATTTTTCTCCCTACCTCTTTACCGCAGATAGCCTTCAAATAGTTCACAGTTGTGTAGTAGAGGGTCAGCTTGGCAGTCATCAAACAACCACCGCTATACCGCATGCAATAAAATCTATACCCGCGGTAACGCAGTAAAATTTTTATGTGGCCTTTATTGTGTTTACCGCTATACCACGGTCGTTATCTTTCTACCCGATAGTATGGAAGTCTTAACTGTCAAGGTCTTCTCCCAACTATTACTTTGCTACCACGGTCTCCCTGTAGACTATTCGCGGTACCGCGGTAGCCGTCTTGTTGCCCGCCTTGACCTTCCATTGACAATTTACCGCAGTCACCGCAGTCACCATTCTCATCATGTGTGGTACCACAGTGACTGTCTACACTGTTGCTGCGCCGGTGACTTACCAACCACTGTGATACCATGGTCTATGTTTAGACCCTAGGCGGTGGCGCGGTAAACATTTTTTGCCTAATCATTTATCCACTGATTGTTTTTGCTGACCATTACCGCCGCCTTCTAACTGCTACCGCTCTACCATGGCCCTCGAGATTACCCTCCACGGTGTAGTGGTAAGGGTTTCCTTGACTACTCTTTACCACTATATCGCGAGCTAGTTTGTGGGAAGCCACGGTTGGGTGGTGAATAAGATATGAAGTGATCACTAAGGGAGCAATAGAGGTATAAAATGTATGTGCATTTTTGGAAAGGGGAGAAATTAATTTTAAAGGAAAAGATAGGAAAATAGTGAGAAATTAAATGGGGGTAAGGCGGTAAATGAAATATTATGAAAAGACAGGAAAGTAATGGATATAAATGAATAAACTCCTTTAGGGTATTGATGGAAAATTTAGGTTCAAAAGGGAAAATCATTCAAGTTTCTTTAATGAATTTTTTTTTGGGTTCTAACAGGATAGAGGGTTTAAGGGTTTAGGGTTAAGGGTAGAGATGAGAGAGAGAGACACACACACATAGAGAGAGAGAGAGAGAGACAGACAGACAGAGAGAGAGAAGTAGAGAGGGAAAGGAGGTAGAGATATTGAGAGAGAGGAGGCAAGGAGGGAGAGAGAAATAGGTATAGAGGGACAAATAGGTAGAGAGAAGTAGATATGAAAGAAGAGATAGAGGGAGAGGTAGGCATGGAGAGAGAGGTGAGAAAAACACAAAGAGAGGTCTAGGTAGATAGAGGTGGGAGGAGACAAAGAGAAGTAGAGGGTAGAGTTAAGGGTAGAGGGTAGAGTGCTTATGGGTTTAAGGGCTAAGGGTTTAGGGTTTAGAGTTAAAGGTAAAGGAGACAGAGATATAGGGAGTTAGTGAGAGAGAGAGGGGGATGGAGTGGAAAGCGATAGAGGGTAGAGGGTAGAGGGTAGAGGGTAGAGGGTATAGGGTAGAGGGATAAAAGGATTGAATGAGTGAGAGAGAGACCTAAAAGAGGGAGAGGAAGTAGGAGGGAGAGACTTGAGAGAGAGAGAGGGAGGGAGGGAGTTGGAGATAGATATAGGGTAAAGGGTAGAGGGTTTAGGGTTAATTGTATAGTGGAGAGAGATAGAGGGAGAGAGAGAGAGAGGGAGTGAGTGAGTGAGTGAGTGAGAGACCTAGAGAGAGGGGTAGGAGGGAGAGTCTTGAGAGAGAGAGAGGGGGATGAGGGAGAGTCTATATATCTCCCCTCCCTCTCTCTCTCAATTCTATCCCTCCTACCCCCTCTCCCTCTATCAGTTCTCTCTCTCTCAGTCACTCCCTCTATCTCTATCCCCTCTACCCTTAACCTAAACCCTTAACCCTTAAACATTGAACCTCTACCCTCTACCATCTACCCTTAACCATCCCACCCTCTTTCTCTCTCCCAAGTCTCTCTCTCCTACTACCTCTCCCTCTCTTAGGTATCTCTCACTCACTCACTCACTCCCTCTATCTTTCTCCCCTCTACCCTTAACCCTTAATCCTTTATCCTTAACCCTTAAAACCTAAACCATTACCCTCTACCCTCTACCCTACCCTTTCATGCCTCACTCTATCTCTCTCCCACTCCCTCCCTCTCACTCTAATCCCTCAACCCTTATACTCTCTTAATCCCTCAACCCTTAACCCTTAACCCTTAAACCCTAATCCATAGAGACGGAGAGAGAGAGTGAGATAAAGGGAGGGAGAGGGGGTGGGAGGGAGAAACCTAAGAGAGAGGGAGAGGGAGAGATGGTGGGAGGGAGACACTTGAGAGAGAAGGAGAGGGAGACAAAGTGGGAGAGAGGGGTGGGAGGGAGAGTCTTGAGAGAGAGGGAGGGAGTGGGAGAGAGATAGAGGATAGAGGGTTAAGGGTAGATGGTTAAGGGTAGAGGGTAGAGGGTTTAGGGTTTAGGGTAGAGAGGAGAGAGAGAGGGAGGGAGAGAGAGAGAAAGGTGAGAAAAAATAAAGAGATCTAGAGTAGATAGAGGTAGGAGAGATAAAAAGAAAGTAGAGGTAGAGTTAAGGGTAGAGGTAGAAATTGTTTAGGGTTTAAGAAGCTAAGAGGTTTAGGAGTTTAGATTTAGGGCAAGGAGAGATATAGGAGTTAGTGAGAGAGATGGAGGGAGGGAAAGTGATAGAGGGTGGGAGTTAGAGTTCTGGTAGAGGGTAGAGGGTAGAGGGTAGAGGGTAGAGGGTGAATAGTAGAGGGGAGAGAGATAGAAGGAGTGAATGAGTGAGTGAGAGACCTAAAAGAGGGAAAGAAAGTAGGAGGGAGAGACTTGAGAGAGAGAGAGAGGGAGGGAGGGAATTGGAGATAGATATAGGGTAAAGGGTAGAGGGTAGAGGGTTTAATGGTTAAGGTTTAAGGATGGAGGGGAGATAGATAGAGGGAGTGAGTGAGAGAGAGAGACTTGAGAGAAGGAGAGGGGGTAGGAGGGAGAGACTTGAGAGAGAGAGAGGGGAAGGGAGTTGGAGAGAGATAGAGGGTAGAGGGTAGAGGGTAGAGTTTTTAAGGGTTTAGGGTTAAGGGTATAGTGGAGAGAGATAGAGGGAGAGAGAGAGAGAGGGAGGGAGTGGGAGAGAGATAGAGGGTAGAGGGTAGAGGGTAGAGGGTTAAGGGTAGAAGGGAGAGAGATAAAAGGAGTGAGTGAGTGAGAGAGAGAGACCTAGCAAAGGGAGAGGGGGTAGGAGGGAGAGACTTGATAGAGAGAGAGAGGGAGGGAGGGAGTGGGAGACAGATAAAGGGTAGAGGGTTAAGGGTATATTATAGAGGGTTTAAGGGTTTCGGGTTTAAGGGATAAGGTTTTAGGGTTTAGGGTTAAGGGTAGAGGGGAGAGAAATATAGGGAGTGAGTGAGTGAGAGACCTAAGAGAGAGAGAGGGGGTAGGAGGGAGAGTCTTGAGTGAGAGGGGGATGAGGGAGAGTCTATATATCTCCTCTCTCTCTCTCTCAAGTCTCTCCTTCCTACCCCCTCTCCCTCTATCAGTTCTCTCTCTCTCTCAGTCACTCCCTCTATCTCTATCCCCTCTACCCTTAACCCTAAACCCTTAACCCTTAAACATTGAACCCTCTACCCTCTACCCTTAACCATCCCACCCTCTTTCTCTCTCCCAAGTCTCTCTCTCCTACCACCTCTCCCTCTCTTAGGTCTCTCTCACTCACTCACTCACTCCCTCTATCTTTCTCCCCTCTACCCTTAACCCTTAATCCTTTATCCTTAACCCTTAAAACCAAAACCATTAAACCCTTTTACCCTCTACCCTTAACCCTAAACCCTAAACCCT
>CM021107.1:162559134-162716134 GCA_007115665.2 Sequoiadendron giganteum
ACCCTAATCCCTCAAATCCTATAACCTCTACCCTATAACCTATTAATCCCTCATCCCTAAACCCTAAACCCTTAAACCCTAACCCATAAACCCTCTACCCTCTACCACCAATCCTCTACCCTCTACCCTCTACCCTCAACCCTAATCCCCCAACCCTTAAACCCACTTAGTAAACTCTCTACCCTAATCCCTCAACCCTCTTGACCCTTAAACCCTTAAAAACTCAACCCTAAACCCTCGACCCTCAACCCTAACCCCTTAAACCCTAAACTATTAAACCCTTTACCCTCTACCCTCTACCCTCTAACCTCTACCATCAACCCAATACTCTCTACCCTAAACCCTAATCCCTCAACCCTTAATCTCTCAACCCCTATAACCCCTACCCTATATATTGGACCCTCAACCCTAATCCCTTGACCCTATACATTAAACCCTCAATCTTTAACCCTCAACCCTTAAACCCTCTACCCTTTACCCTATACATTAAACACTCAACCCTCAATTCTCAACCCTCAACCCTTAATCCCTCAACCCTCAATCCTTAAACCCTAAACCCTCTACCCCTTACATTGGACCCTGAACCTAATCCTTCAACCATATACCCTCAAACCTATACCCTAAACCCTCCACCCTCAACCAAGTAAACCCTTAACCCTAAACCCTTAACCCCAATCCCTTCAACCCTAAACACTTAAACCTTAAACCTTCTACCCTATACCCTTAACCATATACCCTCTACCATCAAACCTATTCCATCAACCCTCAAACCTTAAACCCTAATACCATAGAAACCATCAACCCTATAGGTCGTCCACCCTAATCCCTCGACCCTATACCCTCAACCCGTATCACTTTCTCTCTATCTATACATCTCACCTCTCCCTCGTTCCCTCCCTCCCACCCTCTCTAATTATCTCTATCTACCGTATCCCTCTTTCTACGTACCTCTTGTTCAATCAATCCCTACCACCCTCTCTCACTCCCTCTATCCATCTCTCTTTATGTCCCTCCAACTCCATCCCACTCTCTCCCACTACCTCTCTCTCCCTCTCTCTCATGTCTCTTCCTCCCACCCCCTCTCTCTAAGGTCTCTCCCTCTGGCAACCTACCTAGGTAACTCTCTATTTGTCTCTCTCCCCTCTCTCTATCTATCCCTCCAACCCTACCTAGAGAAGTCCCTCTCACTCCACCCCCATCTCTCTCTACCTCTATCAGGTCACTCCCTCTCACACCCTCTCTCAGGTCTCTCACACACACTGCCTCTCTCTCCCACTCCCTCTCTCACACTCCATCTCTCTCACACTCCCTCTCACTACCTATCTCTCAAGTCTATCCCTCTCACCCCCTCACACTCTCAAGTCTCTCCCTCTCAAACTCTCAATTCTCTCCCTTTCGCACCCTACCTACATAACCCTCTCTTTCTCTTTCTCTCTCTCTCTCTCTCTCCCTCTCCCTCAATTCTCTCTCTCCGACCCCCCCTCTCTCTCTCTCTCCCTCCCTCTATCCCTCCCACCCTACCTAGCTAAGTCCCCCTCAATCCAACCCCTTCTCTCCCACTCCCTCTCTCTTAAAATCTCACTTCGACCCCCTCTCCATCTCTCTAGACTCTCTCTAAATTCTCCCTTCGTCTAAAGACATACATAAATGCATACATACAAGCATAATACATATGTAAATATAATCTTACATCCATACAAGCATACATACATACATGTACATCAAAATATATCAGCATACATTAATATATTAGAATTTAACATAAAGTAAGACATAACGCAAGCGCGTTACAACGCACTCGCGTTATGTGCTAGTAGACATGTTCCCCACATAAGCAAAAACCATGTCAAAAGTGAGATATAATGCAAGCGTGTTATAATGCAAGCGCGTTATAATGCAAGCACGTTATAATGCGCTCGTGTTATAACTTGCTTTGGGAATTACAGAACTTTAAGCTTGGTATTTGCCTTGGAATACCAACCAAAGGCTTGGAGGTCATTCCCAACGACTAGAGAAGTGTTTTTAAAAATTCCACCATATTTCTCATAATCGAGTTCATGCTCACCGTCAAGATTGCACGTGGTTCAATATCAAAAAAATCAAGCACATGGGTAATGTCGGGTTATCTCTTAGGTATCCAGCGATGTAATTTTTTCACTTTCTGAAAATGTTAAGTCTTTCATCCATAATTTATTTTATCTGTATATCTTTTTTTTGCCAAAAAATAGTGTTTGGTATTTTTTTCATTTTAAATTAATCATTCATCAATTTTTCAAATAAATTACATTTTTAGAAACTAGACTCCATTCTACAAAATTAAAAAATTAAAAAAAAAACAAATCAATTAGTTTCCAAAATTTGTAGGGGTAGCACGGCCAAAATTCTATTTTCAGGATATGTCCACTTTGTAAATTAGTAAAAAATCAAATATTCATTAAAAAATTATCAAAACATTCATGCATGAACTACATACTATTAGCTAACTTCTGACCTTTGCGATTTTAAAAATACTAAAAAAAAATTCACCCTACGAGGGTCGTACAATAGTTGCTATGTTTTGTTTTTCTGACAAAAACAACACCAATTTGTGTATGTCCCTCATTTGAACCCCTTAATCTCAATCATTTTCAAAATAAATTATTACTTTAGAAAGTAGACTCAAAGCACTTGAATCCTTCTTTTTGTTCCATCTCAAAATTTTGAGTCTAAGTATCCTCAATTTCATGTCCAAGGTCAGTATTTCCTGATTTCAGAAAAAATTTGTCCACTTAAGTCCCCATTTTGGGAACCATCTTGATGCACTTACCCAATTTATAAAGTAGATTCGAAGCACTACAACTCTTTTTCTTGTTGCATCTTCAAATTTTGAGCATAACTATCTTTATTTTCTCATGAACATCAAACTTTGCTAATTTTAGAAAAAAGTGGCATCTTAAGAGCCATTTTTATGTCACAACTTAGTGCATATACCCACTAATAGATTCAACATGTGATTTGGTCCACTTTCACTTTGTGATTGGTAAAGTTTCTTTTGCGGTAATTTGGACCATGGGTCAATAGGAAAATTATCTTTCATTTATATTTAATTCCTTTGAATATTACACCATCTTACATTTGGATTGTGGGTAACTGGTCCAATAAAGATATCTCTCCCATGTAGAAAAATAAAATAACACACATTTAAAACTTGGTTTAAATAGAAGAATACCAATATAATTTTCATTCAATAATAGTCACAAATAGTTTGCAAATATCACAATGGGATTCCAACATGTTGGGCCTTAGTTGTTTAATTATAAATTGGCATATAATATGTATACATTATGGAATTAGAATTATATTACAATGGAAAATATGCTAATCTATAATATAGCTAACTATCTAGTTGAAATAAAATGATTATGAATTGTTCTTATATAGTGTAGATTTTATCCATAGGAGTTGTCTTAGTTAGCTACAAGCTAGCACAAAGCTTGATTCATTATGAGATGTGTATTTGACTAGAAATGTGAAAGGATTTCTTAAATTCAATAAAGTGATGACAGATCAATGGATCCCAATCTAGTTCACACCATAAAATATCCTAGGTCTAGTACATACCTTTAAATATGTTATTTCTTTCCACATTCTTCTTAAAGTTGCCAAAAAATATGAATAGTGAAATTGGTTGTATGTTTGTTGTACCTAGTAATAGGCTAGAGACCTAATTAAGCCTTTGTAGTGATATACATTTTTCATAAACTAAATGTAACATTATAGAGTCAATATAGAATGTTTATCCCTGACTATGAGGTAGAATGTGGAAGAGCAGTGACTAATTAATGGCTAGAGTGTAATTGCAATACTACAAACAAACAAAAAAGTAAAATAAAATATTTAAAGGTGACGCAAGATTGCTCTTACACCTTGGGATGCTTCTACATTATATTATATTAGCTTACAATTTTATTGTGACTAATACAATCTTGGGTTTCTTTGGTGGTAGATATTTTCCTTTAAATGATTTATCCACATATATCCAATATTTAAATGGTTTACATTTTTTTCACTTTCTTCTCCATTATGGTTTAATCACGTGTTTAATTGAATTGAAATATTTCATAGTTAATACTCTCATTGTGGCATTCACGATATATCCAACATGCCATAATCATTTGATAAAGACCAAAAGGATAGAAAGATGGATCTCCATGTAAAAAAATTATATCATCAATGATGCATGAAAAATTACAAGATCCACTAAGAAAGGACAACTAGAAGGAAAAAAATAAGAATTGTGTGTAAAACATAGTCTAGGGAAAACTAAAATGTTATAGTTTATGAACACAAATAATAAATAATGGAAGTATGCATAATAATCATGACATGAATCAAACCATTATTTATCTCTATCAACCAATGTATAACCATGTGTGTTCATTAATGTAGAGTTACTATGTGTGTGTAGACATGGAAAATATACCGACACACTTGATCCTGATTACTAACGTCATTTCTTCCTGAATCATCTTCTTAACTTGTCATCACTTTTCATCCCCTAATTGGATAAATCATTATTTATCTTATTAAGTCATTCTCTCATGTTAATTAAATTAATCAATTTGATTTAATTAACCCTATATCTCTATTTGATTAAATAATTTATTTTATTTAATTAAATCCCCAAATTCATCCCCTTAAATTAAATAAATTAATATTTATTTGATTTAATCTAACATCATGCTCCTTAGTTAAATAAATCAATTCCTATTTAATTAAGTCCAAATTATTATTCCTCTCAACTTTGATTTAAATAAATCATAAAATATGAATCAAATTTGTCACATCATCTAATTTCCTATTAAATTGATCAAATCTTGATTAATTTAATCCAAATCACTCCAATCCTCTAGATTTTGCAACTTGCACAATAAATCAATTTATTTGATTTATTAATTCATTAATTTCCATTCAAAAGGGCATCTTTTGTGGAATATTCTTCCAATTCAAAAATCCCTCCAAAATGGGATGTCCTTGGCCTTGAGCCAAGTGACATTAACTCCATTCTTCTCTTCTTCCAACTTGCAAACTTTCAAATTTCAAATTTGAATCTAATAGCATTTACGAGCACATTCATCAAAATGTGCTCATTCCTCCTCCAATCGCATGTGGACAAGTGGCTTTTTCTCATTGGTTTGTCTTTTGTCCCACATTCATCCAAATCCTTCAATATTTCATTCCTCAAATCTATAAATAGAGGTCTCCTCTATTGTAATATCATCCACAATTTGAGTAAACTTATTATACTCAATTTCATCTTCAAGCATAGCCATTTTCATCTCTCTTTATCAAGTTCTTAGTTATGTTATGCAAGAATTCAACCAAAGTGGATCAACCATCATCAATATTACAAAGGAGTTGGGAAAGGGCCAATTTCTACACATAATTGACACCAATTCTCCCATGGGATCAAGTGTTTGCATTGCTTAATTAGGATTTCATTTATCTTTTATGTTTGTTCTTCATTTTTCCTATTATTGAGCATTGTAGATAAATTTCATGGGGAATCCTTGTTCTCACTTGCCTATTGATATAATAATTTGTTTGTTTGTCATGTTTGTGTAGGTGTAGGATTGGGGTTCACAGTGTATAATCATAATATACAAATATTTAAAATATTTGACATGTAAATTTTCACCTTGAACACCACAAAATGCCTAAATAATAAATATGTTAAAATAATTTGCATCAAAAGGTGTATCATCATGGAATAAAGATTCATCAACCCCATCTCGATATGGTAAAGAAACTTCACTATGCTCAACAATATACACATTTTAGTGGAACAATAACATAAGATAGAGAAGAATGGCTATCATGAACTACATGTGGGGTAAAAACCACATGTGGAGAAAATAAATAAGGTGTATCATGTAAAGGCACATGATTATTGTCAAAAGAAGTAAAATTAGCATATAGTTCATCACTAGGACAACAGGTATCATAGATAAGTAAATCCAAGATACACAGATATATCACTAAACATGAGAGAAGTTCCATCATCATTCAAGTGAAGGTAAAACATGTGAATATATCAACCACACAATACTAGGTTCCTTAGGGGAGAATGAATCAAGATATAGGCATATAAAGGAGAGCTTTCAAAAGATGCTACATGACTAAAGCATTATCAATGTGAGAAAAACCATGGGAAGGGAAGATGTACAATGCTACAAAGAATTTTTATACTCATTTACATCACTATCACTAGCCAATAGAAAAATAGAAACAACGTAAGACTCATGGGAAATATAAGCAAGTGTTTGTAAGAAAAAATGAAAATCAACTAACCAAATATATTAAGTTAAAATCACATGCATGATGGAAAAAACTCACTAGAGAATATGCATTCCCATCCATAGGATATAAACATGACATAATCATGGATGTAAGGATAAAATCATGCATAGTATAAAAGCACATATCCAAAATTACAATATAGGCATGGATAGAGGCTAAGGACAATGGATTATGATAATTCATGATGTAAGATGTATTAACCCATGATGTATAATCTAAGATGGGCATGAAGGAATATAGCGAGAAATTTTTTAAATGATAAAATGAATTATCGGAGAATGACCTAGGGTTTGATATAAATAAGAAAAATAAGTCAATAATTATATTTGAAACAAGTGGAAAATGCAACCCTAAAGGTCAAATAAAGGGTTTATAAGATGTGATAAGATCAAGTGAGGACTAGAGATACCCTAAAAGAAGTAGAAGAAAAATAAACTTTAGGAACAAAATCAAGCCCTACAAAAATATAATATTAAAGATCTAAGAAAGTCTAAAAATGAAATATAAAACCCTAATGAAGGAGAAGAAAGCCTAAGGAGAAACCCTAGGTTGTGTAAAAATGTAAAGAAAATAAATAATTTTTCTAAATTATCAAAACTAATAAAAAGAATGCACATATACATAGGCACAAACCAACATGTTTAACAAAACTAGGACATGCTAATTGAATTGAAATATATGTGATAATTAAAAAAGAGGATAAGAGTACTTAGCTCTAAGATTGGTGATGGATTATTGTTGCTATTATCATTCTAAATCAAATTTTCACCACCATGAAACAAATTCCTTGAGCTAATGAATATATCAAAGTTTGAGCTGCCATAAAATACCTTCTGAATTGATTTTGAGCCAAGTGAGGTTGATCCCTACTACTACAAACCTATTCTTTTATTTGGGATTAATTTTAGAAGTAGAGAAATGATTTGACAAAATGTGCACCCAAATTTTTTCTCACTTTCACTTTCTTAGTATCTAAATTTGTTAAGATGGTGTTTAGAGACAAAATTGAGGAGTTTGCCAATTGGTTTTTTGTTCTTTTAGAATTGAAATGTGCGCAACTATTCCTTCATTTTTTTTCTTAATATTTTCTATATGTTTTAATGTACAATGAATTCTTTTAAATGCCACAACATAGTAGCATGTGTTATATCAGCTCACAAAAACTAGTATACGAGAGTGGAGAAGTTGGAATTTAAATTTGAAGCTTTCAATTTTAGGGAGCATTTTTTAACTACTTGTTATTGACTTCAATCAACCTCATATCTCTAAAAATGAACTTAAAAATAAAGTATATTAATTTTAAGATAGAGAATAAACATTTCAAAATTAGAGTAAATAAAATATAGAAACGATGTCAAATAACAATATGATTGAAAATGAAATATCCTATAAAATATATACCAATGTCAATAGACTATCATTTACACTAAAGGGAAGTGCAATGGTTACACCGATTGTAATTTATGTAAAATGTCTTATAAATTTGAGAGGAGACCAGTTGAATTTAGAAGTACCATATTAAAAAATTTATACAACATTGTAAGTGTGTACTAATCATTAGAAATAATTTAGATGTCTTGATACAATAGTGGGTGGTGATTTTTAACATGAGTCATCATTTTTAGGTCTTAATAGAACATCAGGTGATGGGTTTTTACATGAGTCATTGTAGCAATCTTGATGTCATTGTCCATTGATATTTTTAATATTGATTTTTATTGAGTATAAATTTGGTTCTACAACAAGTAATATAGAGTTCTAGAGTACAGAAGGAAGTGTAATCCATATATTTGTGTTTCATTATAATTCATGTAATTGACAAATATTTTGGTACATGTTAAGTGAAAATTTTGTTGTGTTACTCATAAAATAATGTCTAAAATTTTGCATACATCGTTGACCATTAACATTGACTATCTTATGTAAGATGTCTATAACATATCTCTTTTGTAATAGGGTCAGCATACCAATTATCCCTCCACTTTATTGAGAAAATTCACTCAAAAATGTGTAGCTAATTATCAATGTGATTTATCATTTTTTTAGTTCCATCTTCAAATCCTCTAATCCTTACATAGACTAGATTATATGTATTTTGAATATGTAATAATTATGTAGAAAATGAAATCCATTATTCATTATTTAATGAAAACCATCCACCCTAATATCATTGGGTTTATTTTAACTGTAAAAAGAAAGCAATACCAAGTATATACGCATGCACTATTTGTATTATGCAACATTGTAATGGGATAAGATTGTCATCCACCATTAAAATAATAATCGTTTTAGAATAAATATGTTAATTAATTTTTAGAAAAAAGAAAGATGAAATAAGTAAATTTGTCTAATAAAAAAGACAAGATAATTAAACGTTAAAACACTAAAATTAGATTTGCACCGTAGCTTTAATTAGAATTCTTTGCTAATTAGATCTCATTATAAAATGGAATGGTAAAGAGTATCATTTCTACAAATGAATAGAATAAATCCAAAATGTGAAAGAATACTATTATGGCCAATAGAATAGCCACAATATTAGACAAAATATATATACTAAAAAAATTCCCCACAAATAGAGGGCAGATGGAATCAAGAAATGAAGTTGTCCTCCATTTATTTATTCTATCCAAAGTTTTGAAGACTTCTAATGTTGCTCAAGCGCTATTATTTTATACCCTCCTCCTATATGATGTGGACATGCATTAAATGGAAATATTCTCCCCATGTGAAATGAGTTTAGTTGAAGAGTATTTCAAAATTAAGATTTTACAATAGTTTACAAATAACAATATCAAGTGTTGTACATAATAAATTTATTTACAAATACTATAACCAAACATTTATGTGGGACCACACCATGGACACCTTTCAATGGAAAATTCAAAGGCGGGGAAATCTGAGTTGTATATGAAATGGGCCTTGCTGAGGAAGCCAAGCTTGTTGGAGAAGGCCATATCCTCGAATAGCTGAGATGGTGTACCCAGGAGGAAAAATGGCTAACAAAACTCCACACCATTTTAGTAAAATTCAATTTACAATTTACAATATTCAAATGCATGCATGTCTTTGAAGTGTCCTCAAGGTTTTCTTCATTGTTATAGATTGAAACAACTACTGTGTCTCGTGTTGGTGAAGATAGTATGGCATTAGCAGCATATCATTCCACAACTTTTCTACAGAAAGGATGCAATCCGTAATGGTTTGGTGAACGAGAGTGCAAGTAAAGATAAAATATTATAATCATTTTAATGTACTGATGAGGTCGTTATCTGATTTCTTTCATAGCCTCTCGAGAGATGTATGAATCTGACTTCTTGTATAGTCTTAAGATTACTTCAAAGAAGAGCTTGTCGGTGATAAACATTCCTGTGGTTAGAATTTATGCTATGATATCTAGCTATTAAATTGTTTTAGGATCTGCACTTTTCTTTGAATTGATCTGATGCATGTAATTAAATACCTGAGATAGATAAGTAAATATTGTCTAGGTCTCAAAGATTGATTTCAGCTTGTATATGAATACTTGTATAATCATGCACCTACAACTCATTCAAAGTTATGTTCTACAATGGAAAATTAAAAACGATCCCTGAGCTCTGATGTAAACTGGACCCATTGCCCAGTTCGGTTTGAGGAAGCTAACAACATTTTTACGTGTACCTGTGTTAACTTAGAGATAGCAAAGTGGGTTGTGAAGAGATCTCGCCACTCAGACTTGTTAGATTAAGCATCCACATCTGCATCTGAGTTTCCCTAAGTGTTTTTATTTTTGTTTTGTTTCACTTTAGAGTATTGAATATTCAGAATAATTTGCGATTGGAACGTAGCTAAATCTGCTATTAGTTCCCACACCTTAATGTCATCTAACACATGTTTTACTAGATAATCTATGTAGAGTTTTGTATGATAATAAACATTTAATTTCAACCTGATATCCTTCCATCACCAGACTTCACTTACTAAACGGTCAAAGTTACTACCAGGTTTATGCCTTAGTGTCATGACAAGATCAATTTGGAG
Source organism: Sequoiadendron giganteum (assembly GCA_007115665.2). NCBI lineage: Eukaryota > Viridiplantae > Streptophyta > Pinopsida > Cupressales > Cupressaceae > Sequoiadendron > Sequoiadendron giganteum. The sequence goes on from CM021107.1 coordinate 162,569,497, forward strand.
GCAAATTCCAAGTTAGACTGATTATGCAGTCATTTTGGCATCAATGAAAAAACAAAGAGTAATCGTTGCCACCTTAGAAAATCTTGGCTTACCCCGGGACATGTCAGGTTCAACACCAATCAAATTTGACATAAAACATAGTGGATGCAGGAATTTGCACCTCCTTTCGATGTATGTTCTTCCAGCATCTGTTTGTTGATTTTCAATCTCATTAGAGTGATTGAATGGAAGAAGATGGATTGCTTTGTAGTATACATTTAGTATAAACTTGCTCCTATGAATTTCTGCATGTTTTCTACAAATAAAGCTCAAACAACACGTGATACAAATAAATTTAAGAGGGGTACACGGGGATACGTCCTTAGGGTTTTGGCTCTCGTATTCGTTCTAGGGATGTCTCGGGGACAGGGACGTTTTGAAGACGTTTTCTTTGCATCCTCAATTTTTTTCAACAAGAGACATCTCCAATTGGCAAGGACATCTCAAAGATGGCAAGGGGACGGTTGACCATCCTCGGGACATCCCCTTGCCATCCCCAAGATAGCTAGCAGTCCCCTTTTCTCTAACAGCTTTTTACAATAAAAAATATTCTCTCAAATTTTAAATGCTTATATGTTTAATCTTTTCTAAGTGGACCTCACACCCTCCAACCCTAAAATGAAACATAAAACTTTCTTTCAAAGCCATTTGAGTTCATTTTTACATTAAAAAATTGAAGCTAAGAGGAAAGTGAGCAAGAGAAAGAGGAGGGTTTGAAGGAGCTGTTGGATAACAAAAACCAGCATTCAATAGCAAAAAGGGAGAACATTAAGGCAACAACTCGCAAGAGAAGTAATTCAAACTCTCATACTCATACTCAAGTGGTAGTGACTCAGACTTTGAGTCTGATTTTGATGCAATTTTGGCAGATGTCGATTAGAGGTAGTCATCATACTTTCTATTACTATGTTTTTGACATTTGTAGTGCAAACTTGTAACCTTTGGAGATTTTATTTTTAAAATTTTATATCATATGCACATTGACTGTTTGACATGAATTATAGAAGCAATTAAGTAGTTGTAGTACTATTAAGTTGTTTGATTCCCATCACTCATGTGAACTCTATTGTTGTGTTTTACTAAGTGCTTTTGATTTTACAATGTATATGTCAATATGATTACATTTGTAAATTTACCAATGTTCATTGTTATCATTATTCATATGAATATCTGAAATTTGAAATTTCCATATATTTTTTAAATTTATGTATATATATAGCCATCCCCCTGTCATCCCCAAAAATCCCCTAAAATAATCTCATCCTTGAAACGCGTCCCTCCATCTCCGAAACTTGATAGAACATAGATAAATTATAGATATTTAAATCAAACTTTAGATATCATCTATAATTTTCATCATGTGTAGAGAAATCAATTAGTCAATATCAAAAGAGTCTCACAATCATACCTTCTCCATAAAAATGCTTTCAGATCTCAAAATCTAATCCACAAACCATAGATAATTTTCTTATATCTATCACAAAATTCATAAATTATTGATAAAATTTAGTTGGTACCTAGCAGCAGGATTCCACTGAAATTGCACACAAAAGGGAAAGATGGCAGACTGGATGTAAAAGATATAACTGTGAAAGGAAAACAGTGGTAAATTTCAAAGTAACTTCAACAAATAATGTTTTTCGGTGCTTGGTGTTACGACACAGCAGTTATAGTAGTGATCTAAATGATCATTTAAATGGTCACGAGTTCAAATCTTCTCAATATAAAAGATCTACTCATCACATTAATTGTAATTTTTACCGTAGATAATTTGCCTATTTTTGTCACAAAATACAAAGACTATTGATAAAATTTAGCTAGTACCTAGCAGCAGGATTCCACTGAAATTACACACCAAAGAGAAAAATGGCAGACTGGATGTAAAAGATATCACTGTGAAAGGTTACGATACAGCGGTTATAATAGTGACCTATGATCATCTGAATGGTCATGAGTTCAAATCTTCTCAATATAAAAGATCCTCATCATGCAATTTTTATCTTTTATTGTAGAATAGTGGGGATCGGATTCAACACTGTAACGTTTATCTCCAATTTTATCTGATGTTGTCCTTGGATTGAATCAAGAAATATCTCTTAGAATTTATTACCAGAATGCAATCAAATCTTTCGAATAAAAGCAGATTTTATTTCAAGTCATATATTATGTTTAAATGATTTCAGGCGGTTCAGATTGTTTACAGGTGATCGAACATTAGTTATCAGCAGGAAGACACTTGTTTACTGAGACTTGTTTCTGGCTAAAATCTAACATCGAGGAGTATGTGACGTGCATGGGATAGAGAAATGATAGACGTGACATGCATGGGATAGAGGAATGTTTCTGAGTGATCGGATTTTATTCAACTGGTCTGAATTTTTTTCCCGGCGTGAGAATGTTGAATTCCGCTAATTATTGTATTAAAATATATTCAACTTATGTGAATTGCACAATGTAAAAAGATGACTTTTCAACGCGCCGTTTAATCAGAATTCCTCTTGTTAAAGTCCCTTTTTAATGCACTCCTTTTAAGACGAGCAGATAAGCGAGCCGAAGAAAATCCAGAACAAGAAAAGTTGACCCAGGAAAGTGTGTTGTGGAAGAAAACGAAACTTCCAAAAGGCCAGGAATCTCGACGTAAAGGACGGCCAGCTAAACTATTTATTAAAAAAGCAAAAAAATCCATCGTTTTTATATTTCTTGAAAGAACCAGATTAGTGTCGAGAAGTTTAATAAATAACAAAAAGTTTCTCCGAATGAGTCACGCCATTGCCAAGCAATGATGTAACACCGAACTTATTATAGCTCTCCATTTCATCAGTCTGAACGTCAAGAATATCTCATTTCCTTTCACCAGCCTTCAACTTTAATGTGTGAACATAGTTTTGTCAGGTAGTCTAGTGTCAGATAGTGTCCTATTCACTCTTATGCATTGGTGTCTCCTTTGGCTCACTGGTGTACTACTTTGCACAATTGTGTTCACTACAACTGTTTGATGTTGACCCCCTAACTGGATAAGTAATGCCTAATGGTGGTTAAGGTGGACTATTTCAGTTAGATTCTTAGTTCCTGAGTTAAAGTTTATTTAATGAGCATGCTTGCATAAAAGAATTATATATTCAAGGAAGATCTAATGGAGATTTAACCATTTTTTTAAAGAGTTCATAATATTCTAGCTAATGTGTAATTTGTTGTACTTGGTGTACATTCCTCTTGGCTTTCTTTTCATTTTGAAATCTTATTTTATAAACATTATGTCTATTTGTGACTATTGGAATCAGGTTAATTTTAGGGTTCTATGAAAAAGGGAGACTTTGAGTAGGAAAATAGAATTTGAATTCAAAAACACTCTTGTGTGCAATGCTATATTGGAGGATCAAACTATAATGTGTTAGTGTCTAGGATGGATGATGAAACAAACTTACATTTGTAGCATAAAACTTCAGTCAAAGAAATTATATATTTTTATTTAGATATAAACAAGTGCACACCATTCTCATAGAAGTAATATAAATATCTTGAATGAAATTTTTATGAAGGATAAAACACCTAAATAAAATTCATGCAAGAGAATCATTTATATTTCTCAAGTTAAATAATTTCACTAAATATTCTAATTTCAAACAATTTATGAGATAGACAAAAGTTTTTTTTTTTGCTTTCACTATTCATCTTAACAATACTTTTAGGCTTATATTCAATTCAAAATTAGGATTAGAATACATTGTTTCTAATTTTCATATCAAACTACATTCATGTTCAAGTAAACATATTCGTACCTTTTTATTCTTATAATATGATTTACCTAGTCTTTAATTTGCATACAAGAGAAATATACAATAATCAATATACAAATAAAAAGATCTCTATCCTAGTATAGAATGTGACTTTGAGTAACAAGCTTGTGGCATACTAAGCTATTATGTGGAAGGAGAGCATCATTTGGGTGCTTTACCTTCATCCACAAACCAATAGTTACCCACACACCTTTCTACTAGAAGTGGCCCTATCCTTTTCAAAAATAGAAAACAAAAAGATCTACAAACATACCATGCCAACTAAGGATTGAGTGTGAAGTATTGACTCTATTGTTTGCAACCTATCACACAACCCTAGATTTATTCTATCTAAGTATGGCATCTAGTTATCACACAACCTATCCAGTATCACAAACCAACAATGCACACAAATTATGCCTCACTTTGGCCAAAGCATTTTTCTAGCATAAACACATCCTTCAACAAAACTATAGTTCATTTTTCCACCAATCCTATCTTTGCTTGACTCAACACAATCTAGACAAATTTCTTTACTCACACAAAAACTCAATAAACTTGAGTAACAATACAAACTAATTATACAAATTTTCTTAATTTAGAAGAAATCTATAACTTGATAATACACCCATTCATATATGATAGAAAAATAATGGGTTTAGATTGTATCAATCACACATATATAACTTCGAAAATGAATAAACCTAAATAAAACACATATAACTCAAATAATTTAGATCATTTCTCCATCAACTCAACTAAAACAATTCACATGATATCTAAATATTGTTTTATATTTCCACAAGTCCATACAAATTAAACAAATACTAAGATAAATATTCATATAAATAAGTATGTACCGATCATCTTATAGACACATTTATATATTTATATTTATAATCACTTTCTAAATCATCCATCAAAATAATTACTAGTAAATCTAGATATGAACATGTTAGAGCTTATCACTAAAGAAATATGTTATAATATCTATGATTTTTCATAATATTTTATAGAACTATTCTTATCAAAATATAATGATTCTACCATATATTTCATTAAAATTCAAGCATACTAAACTTGTCATATTTTTTTATAATCACAAATAATCTTAAATATACATATTTATGAACATAAACACAAAATAACAAGCTTAGAATCTCTTAAGCTCATTTTCATTCTTCCTAAATTACAGTCTATTTTCTAATATAAACTGACTGAAGTTTTGTAGAGCTTGCCAAGATTAACTCATAGCTTGTTGATATACTAATTTGATTCCCTATTATTTACATAAACTTATCTTCCACTTACAATAGTATGTTTTAGAATAAAAGTATATCAAAAATATATGAATGCTAAGACCATAAATGATAGTAACATGAGTAAGAAAACGTCGCGTGGAAGAAACCAGGGTTATTCTGAAAACGGATGCAAAATCAATAATTTGTCAGAAGTAGTTTGGATATTTTTGCTGCCCTTGGCTAGTATGGGGATTTAGAAGACGGCTGGAAGCCAGGAGTGGATTCGCTCATGCCGTTCGCTGTTCTCTCTATAGCATAAAAAGCCTTCTTGCAATTTGTGCACAACAGTTTCTGATTTTCATACACTCGGTGATACTCATATTGCACCGCGCAAAAAGGACAGTCAGTCCAAAATGTGGCTGTCCCCTGCTGAGGTGGATTCTGATTTGGATGTTTTCGCTGCCCTTGACTAGTTTGGGGATTAGAAGACCATAGGAAGCTAGGAGGAGTGGATTCGCTCATGCTGTTCGCTGTTGTCTCTACAGCACAAAAAGCCTTCTCGCAATTTGTGCACAAAATATTCTGATTTTCATACACTCGGTGATACTCATATTGCGTCGCGCAAAAAGGACAGTCAGTCCAAAATGTGGCTGTCCTCTGCTCAGGTGGATTCTGATTTGGATACTTTTGCTGCTCTTGGCTAGTTTGGCGATTAGAAGACCACTGGAAGCCAGAAGGAGTGGATTCACTCACGCTGTTCGCTGTTGTCTCTACAGCACAAAAAGCTTGCTTGCAATTTGGGCACAACAGATTCTGATTTTCTAACACTCGGTTATACTCATATTGTATATTGCAATAAGGACAGGCAGTACAAAATGTGGCTGTCCTCTGCTGAGGTGGAGGTCTTGGGGCAAGTGGAGTTGGCCGAGGCATAGGAAAAGGAGTATTATGTGTGGGAGCAGACGCTGTAGTAGGAGGATGTGAAGTTGTTTGAGCATTGGCAGGTTGCCGTGTAGTGCAACGAGTGAAACTGTTGAAAACATTGAAATTATAGAGCCCATGGTTAACACTAGACGCATTACCATCAGTGAATGGGGTCGACGCTGGTTTCTGTGGCTGCGAAGGCCTCTGCTGAAACCCTTTTCTTTTCTGATCATAAGAAACTCTCTTGACTCTGTCTGAGAGTACGCTCCACGCTTCAGACAAAAGCTTGAAAGTACCATCTGCTCCAACAGACTTATTCTTATCCGGATGGAGCAGCAGAGCCAATTTTCTGTACTGCTTTCTCACAGTGGATTCATCAGAAAATTGATTGACATGAAGTATCCCATACCAATCCATGTCCCCATTGACTTTATTCTCCGCTGCAATGTGGACCTCCAAAGCAACCATCATCTGGGCCAGCCCATCCAACTCAGGGTACAAATGATGTGCCTTGAGAGCAAACTTTTGAGCACCCATAAGGTCTTTTGCAACAAACTTCTTCTCTGCAATCTCTTTAGCTCTTTCCGCCTCATCCCTATTACATTCCATTGCCAATTTATATTTTCCTACTTACGAGCACCCAATTTGTTTAACCAGCCTACTATCTAATGTTTACTGTGTAACCTCTACTGTCTCTTCCAGACTCTCATCACATCACCTATCGCACTAAAGCATCCCACGCAGTATTTGACAACAGGCCCGCGTTCGCAACTAAACTTTAGGGTTTCAACAAAAAAATCAATATTGACAGGAGCGAAGCATAAGAGTACCTCTATAATTGCAAGCACGATTCGAACTGAAAATCTGGTTGCACCTTTCGCCAACTAAAAACATGCAAGCCTGCATTAAGCAGATATGATAAAAACCCTGGCCAGAAAATCCTTGCCATTCAATCCGCGCCAAAAAATTGAAGCCTGAACTGCATGAACTGTGCGCTGAAGTGGTCGAAAACAAAATAAAAATGAAAACCCTAGGCAGCTCTCCGCCTCTTCTGCCCCTCCCACAACCAAAACTAATTCTGCCCAATGCTCCCGCCACCCGCCGAAAGATATCTCTGCGGCCCTCTGTCAGATTTTCTTAAAACATATTAAACATATCAAAGATCAGAGCACAACACCTCCATCACCACTCTTTACCATTTCCATTTGCAATTCAACTGTGAATCACTCAATTTGAAACACCCACAAACGCAAGCCCTAACCCCGCTTTAACCAGACCTCTTAACCTTCGGTGCTCACCACTCCCGGTTATCCTCCTCTCTCACAAATTCAAAACTTTAAAATACCCAAAATAAATTTTATAAACGCTCCCTATCATTTTTTAACTTTTCCCTTACTCAGCATCCGTACAACTTAACTCTACTCCATGGTAAGGTTAGGGAGGTTATAGCTGCTCACTTTAACTTCACCTGTGGTTAGGTTATAGCTGCTCACTTTAACTTCACCATGTGGTTAGGTTATAGCTTAGCTTTGCTTTTCCATTGTAACCATGCTGCGTGGATGGGAAATCTTGAGTTCAATCAAGGTTAGAAAATAACTGTGGTTAATTAAACTTGGGTTGACTTACCTTGGTTTGATCAATTTTTGTTATGATTGTGGAATTCATTATTTATTAAAAACAGAGAGTATTCTCTTATTTGTTTATTGTTATTTGGTGGGGCGTACTCCATTTAATATGAGAAAGCAAAATGTGTATACTTTCTTTGGTGGGGGTTTTCCTTGCTCCTAATAGGGTAGTAGTTTTTAGGGTTTTGTAAATGCGAGAATTTTTTATTATTTTTGATTTTAAAAATAATTTACAAGGTGGTTCTACTAGTATGAGATTTTCCTAATGTATTTAGTGAAATGTGAGTAGGTAAAATATTTCTCTAATGGTAACGTGAGTGAATTTAGTGAGGGGTTTGAGCATTATTCACTCTAAATTAAGAGTTGACTAATTGATAATTTTTGGAATTGATGTTTATAGATTTGAAGATAAAGAAATAGGGTGAAAAATTATATATTTTTTTTTAGATTTATTTTTATTGGAATGTTCTTAAAATAATTATTAGTAGAAAGATGGTATGTTTTTTATAAAAGTTGGTAATTAATTTATATTTTATTTATTTATACGTTTGGGTCAATATTTATTGTATGGAAATCATCTTTTTGTTCTCAAATTTAGATTTAAATGTTTTTCTCAAGCTCACTCCCTTCATATTAGTTGTCACTTGTCAACTTGAATGTAAAATGTGTTGATTTGTGTGGTAAGGTGGTGTTATAACAACTCCAAATTTTTTAAACTTTGAACAATATTAAGTAATACATGCATAACGCATTACAAATAAAATAACATATATAATAAGTACATCTAAATCACATTACAAATGTAGTTCCTTTACAAGTTGCACTTATTAATATTTCAATTACAACATGGTCATGACAAACCATAAATGACAATAAGGTCAATAGCGTGCACTATAGTACAAGTATAATAATGGGATCAAGCCAAGTGTATCCCTGAAAAAATATCAACAATAGTCAAGGTGCATTCATTATACAATGTACAAACAAGAAGTGCACAACAAGCATCCACTTTAGAAGAGCTCTCCATAGCATCAAAACACTGGTTGTGCAAGAAAGGCAATATGGACCCTTAGAATAAAAGAAACTCAATCATCCCTAGCTATTAGTCTGGTTTAAAAAGGTCAAAAGATAAGTTCATAATACATGTAACAATATATTATTATGTTCTTATCTTATTATCTTAAATAAATGTCATCAAAATCATAAATCAATATAATAGCAACTCATGAATAACACTCACAACATCATGTGATACTTTACTACACATCACAAGACTCCACAAGACATTAAATTAGACTCTATAAGACATCTAAAGACTACTCATACAAGATCATATGACGTATTAAATCAACAACATACAACTCAAACATCAAAAAAAGCCTTACCGTAATGATTGGATTGATCAATCAAACAAGAAAGCATACCATCTCAAATTATGCACTAATTACCTGAACAAATACCACTACTTCTGGCCTCCAGTGGTCTTCTAATCAATAATTTGTTAGACAGTATTAAATGTAAGCAATAAAGAAAACCTTTGGTGAATGATTCATGCCACTTCTTACCTCATTCTACTATGTCTTCGTTTCATCGGTCAGGAGATCATAGAATATCTCACCAACCGTGTCGTCTACTCCACTTGCACATATTTGTTTGAAGCCTTCAACTTTGAAGTGGCAATAGGCTAGCAACATAAACTAATCCTCTGTCCTTCACACTGGTTGGTCGTAATTTGTTAAAGTTTGTAAAGAAGCATAATTCTCATTTCCTTCAACTTTTTTGTGCTACAAATATTTTATATATTCTGTTAATTTTTTTCTGTACTTCTGAAAGAAATTCTTTCAATTTAAAGGAAGCTTTTGTATACCTTGTGCCATAATTTTTGTTAATGTTATCAATATATATATATATATATATATATATATATATATATCAATAATGTTATCAATATTCATTTTATTTATATATCAAATCATTTAATAATTATTTTACAATTTCCTTATAAATAATTTGTTTTTAAATTAATTAATAATTTAAAAATAATTATTAATATTAATATATTTATTATATTAATTGATATTAGTCAAATTGATTAATTAATCGATTACCAATTTTATTATAAAGATGTTTAAAATAATTATTTGTATGATCTTATGTAACTACTTACTATTTATTTTTTAATGTTTTTAATGAAGAAAACAATATTTTGTGGGATCCACATATCCAAATGCTAATGCATAGTATTATAACCTCATTTGCATCAGTTATCCTCCATTCATGCAAGGGTAAATCCAAGGGAATTGAACTTACAACCTTGTAACCATCATCCATGTTTTCCAATGGCTTGCCTAAACCATCATCCATGTTTTAGTCCTCAGATATATCTTGAGGACTAAAAAGGTTTGTACATGAAAGTTGCATTTTAAAAAAATGTCAATAAAAGAATTTAAACTTGGATCTCCTTTATAAGAACATAATGTTGTAACCATTTGAGAATCACCTATTTTTAGTGTGTTTTTTAATTAAATGTATTACAAAATTTAAAATATTTTATAAATAGTCAAAAGTTGTAACTAGCATAAGTTTTTCATGATTTAGATTTTTCTTTTAAAGTAGTGGATCAATTATAGTTTATAATATGTAAGTTAGTTATACATAGAGAAAGTGAAGTAGAATTATATAAATGATTGTTTATCCACAAATTTATCAAGTATTCAAATAAATCAAAATAAATATTCAAGATATCAAACTTGAAATAAATAATAAAGCAATCATAATATTATTAGCCCTAAAAAAAATTACTTTGTTGTAAGAAAATAATTCATCTTCCCTAATTAATGTTTTAAATTATTTAAATTAAAAATATTTGAACCTTTACGACTCATAAAAATAAGATCTCACTAAACTAAGTTGTAACATTCCCTATAACATCTCTTAAGAAAAATATATATGCCAAGGAATCAACATCCATATAAAAATGTTCAAAGTTAATATGTAAGAAGGAAATTGCATCTCTCGTCTTCTTTGTAATTCCCTTTAGTTTTCAACTCACCATGGATTTATTTTTCTAGCATCACTTACAATTTATGTGAATCAATTCCAACTATCTCCAAGGTAAGTCAAGGTTCAATGTCATTTTTAATTCTTATATTATAGATTTTTCCTCTAGAAGCTTGATTATTGGTGTCCCTTAGAGATGAAGGTTGAGGAAGTATCATCTCCATAATTCCTCAATAGTTTTATTTATACATTTTTTTTATCACTACTAAATTACCCAAATGAACTATTAAGAGAAAATATGCACATGGTGTGTTGGAATAGCATGAGTTGAGGATCAAGTTAGCTAATTTTTAATTAATTTATAACAATTATTTGCATGGTATCTATTTAATTAAAATAAAAGATAATAAAAAAATATTTTAATGTGAATCATATTTTTTCTTTTCATATTTATGAAATATTAAAAATAAAGTTTTTCATATTAGATACATAATTATAGTTATATTAGAAAAATATAATGAAAAAATGGTAAAATGACTTAAATTCAAATTCATAATTAATTGTGTAAATTATTTAACAAATATAAACAATTACAAATCATTTAAAATATTGTTGGGTTGGTGCAAGATCATGGGGGTTCAATTTGCTAGACCCCTCAGTGGCAATGCAAATTAAAAAAATGAAGTTAAAAACTAGACATAAAAGGGCGAGACCTAAGACTCGAGGATGGAGAGGAGTGGGAACAGACGTTGTGGTGGAAATTTGAAATCAACAAATGGAGAGGAGGTTGAATTTGAGAATGACGATGGGCACCCTTTTACCTACTGGTGTAGTTGAAGGTGTTGGGCCGCCGTTTGGTTTACTTCCTTTGGCATCACTTGGGATGTTGTTTGGTGCAGCTTGTGAGGCTTTCCCTCTTTTGGGGCAGAGGTGTCTTTGGCATCAAGCTAGAGGGTGATTTGTTGAAATTTTGTTCTTCTTTTGGCCTTTGTTCGATGCTCTTGTTGTGGCGTTGCTGCTTCTTGTTTCTAGCACGCAAGAGCCCTTTGATTTTCTTGTCTTTTTGACTTACGTGGGGGTCTATGAGTGGGGAGCTGCCCAAAGATGTTGAAGCTCTATTTCTTGGGAGAATCTAGTTTTCTTGTAGCTTGGTCCTTATCTTCATTTTGTGCAGCCTTGTTGTTGGGAGCACTAGTGATGGAGGGATCTCGTTCCCTTGTCATGATGGTGTGGTGAGCTCTTCGTTGGGCTTGTGGTTGTTGCTCTTTCTCCTTTCGGCAGTCTATTTTTAATGTTGGTTGGTGTCCCCTTGTGTAGGCCTTGGATGGATTCTATTGGTGCTCAATTTGTGGTTGAGGGAAGGTTCTCTTGCTGTGGAAGTTTGGCTTCTGACCATGTTTACTCTGGTCTTGGTGTTTGTGTTCCTAGGTGTCCCTGGTTTTTTAAGTTTTCTTTGCTGAGGGGGTTGGTTTTTGGATTATGGGTTTTTCTCTTTCTATTTTTGGGTGTTTACATATGATGTTATATTTTCTTATGTGAATATTATTTTTATGCAGGGAGTTTGTTATTTTATGATGGATGTTTTGGGTTTCTGGTGAGCTATTTGAAACTTTCAATATGAGTAGAGGACACATGCTCGAATGTGACACAATTTTTTGTTTTTTTCCAAGTAAATAATTAGTTATGAATTTTTTATTAGAACCTTTTAAAAATATTATAACTTGTTTGTCTAGCTGTCATAACTTGCTCAAAAAATTATGAAATTCATTTGTTATCCCATAGTATGGGGAGCATAGAATGTGCCACATCTTTCATTTTCAAAAATTATGAAATCGTTTGAGTATTATAGATGATTTTCAATTAGCCTATAAATCAAGACTTTGGTCATAATTCTTGTATAAAATCAACAATAATTATCTATTAAATTTAAAATAAGGCATATCTTAAATTGGTAGAAAGTTGACAATTTGATCAATAAACTCATTTTGTTCCATCAAATTCAGACAAAAAAAAGTCATAGCCACGAGGGCGGATTGTGGAAAACTAAGGAAAATTTAAAAACACATTTTTGTAGTTGACTATATAGGTATGACACCCCCAAGCCAAATCCTAAGGCAACCTTGAGAGAGAGTTATCTAGGTAGGGCGCCCAAGGGTTAGTGTCCCTCCATAATTCACCTTTTCATGATGTTTGATAAATGTTGTTTTGGTTGTTTAGTTTAAGTCATTTGTTAAATGTTGTTCTTGGTTAATTGATTCATTAAATGAAATTATTAAGTAACAAGTATTTTGGTAATCAAATATTAAATAAAATAAAATAAATATTAGAATGGAATGTTGTAATTAATAAATAGTAAAAATAATTAAAAAGATAGAAAAATATTTTTGTGGAACACATACACAGTTTTGAACTGAATGTTGAAAAAAGAAATTAATTATTTTATTGGAGATTTTTGAATTTTACTAGATTTTTGTTTTTGGAAATAAAAACAGCTTCCAAAAAGCTTTTGGGTAAATAGGGGATTTTGGTTTTGGAAAGGAAAGGAAAGGAAATGGTTTTGACTGCAAAATAATTTTTTGGGGCTGTAGATTTTGTGGGGAATTTGGAAATTGTTGAAAAGATGGATTGGGGATTATCGAAGAGGTGGTTGTTGCATGATACATCTCGGTATCAAATCTCTAGTTTTACCAAACATTTGGATCCAAATTCCATTATTCTTCCAAATTTTATCTCTATGTTTGAAAATGAATGTTTGTTTGCACGATAATGCTTGAAAATGTGGTATCCATTTATAGCGCCCTTTATGCCTGTCAATAACATTTTCTTGAAAGGTTCTTTAATCGATTTGAAGCTACTTTTCTCAACTTGTTTCCCTCTCATCCGCGCACCTCTCTTCTTCTTGGTCACTGTTTGTAGCCTTCCATCTGCTCATGCTTTAAGATTTGTTTTGTATTTCATATAATATGTTGTATTCGATACCAAGCATAGTTCAATTTCATTAAATGGATTTATTTAAATTGAAACTCGATTCTCATATGATCATCGGATATGCAATAATATTTTGTATCGATTTATCTAGATATCGTTCGACGCTCATACCCTATTTAATGTTTTGCTGCATGTATATAAAGTTGAGGTTTGATTCACATATGTTGATTGTTATTCACTGCATTAGCTTCTAAACTAGATCGTTTGTTCCAAATACCAAAAATTCCATGATCTAGCGATAACGCCTTGTATAGATGGAACACCGTTACACATTTAGTATATATATTATGATCCCTTTGTCGAAATGTAGCACTATATTCATTTTCTCATAACTTCGTTTTATATCTATTGCCCATTAATGGAGATTTGGCCTTACGTGAAATAGGGCACCTTTCCACCTTAGTCTTACTACAATCTCTATTTACTATTTCAGACCGAGCAGTGGTGCATATCGTTTTCTTTTTACTTAATGTCAATCTGCTTAGCCCTTTTGACAATGCATACGTGCTTACCCTATTGATTCCTTATTATGGTTTACTTCTCAAAGCTATATGCATGTAAGTTCAAGGCCCCCACTATCATCATATGCGTAACTCTATTCTTTTAAGCTACCATGATAAAACTTATCCTTTAATATTTATGTATAGGACGTCGCCCAGATAGTTGAAGTCGGATTATTGACTTCCTCATAGATGATCGTATGACGATTTCATATTGCAATCTGCCAGTTATATGTATTTGGCTTTCGTTACTTGTCTAGCATATATTTTATATTTGGAGTTTGATTTCACCCTGTGCATTGTATTCACTTGAAAATGTGAATTCTTCAGGCGTCTTGCTTTAGATCCACTCGATGAATGTGCTTCATTCTAGGGGATTCGATTTATATGTATCTCTTTTGGTATTCAATGAAAATTCGTTTGGATTAGAATTCAATTTATATGCTTTAAGCTAGGGATTAGAAGAAATTACATTATGATTGAAATTCGATGCTTTCTATTAGGTATTCAATGGAAAATGCATTAGGTTTGGTAATTCGCGAATATGTTATATGATTCGGCATTCGATTTAATATGTATATATGTTTATATATATAAATGAATGTTTATGATAACTGAAATCTACTTTTTGTTTATATATATATATGTATGCATGCAAGTGTATATATTATGGTCTTAGTAAAAGAATATAATAATAATCTTGCCGTAATGTAATTGATATATGATTCTGAAACTGAATTTTGTAAATATTATATGTACTTATATATGAAAAGGTATATATATATATATCCCAAAGCAGCAAAACAGAAAATTAGAGCAGATTTTGCAAGGCTTCTTACATATCAAGAGAATCTGCTCTTCATTCCATGATATTTTCACTTGTGCAATTATTGAATATAGTGATTTTATTCTTAAGTTAAATATATATATATATATATATATATATAAACATATAAATTTATATATATATATATATAAATTGTAGTATAGTAAATATTATTTTTGCCTATGATTAATTGATTTGTAGATAAATAAATTGGAAAATTAAATGAGGAAAGAATTGTTTTACTTATATTTAATAATTGAGAAATGTGTCAAAGTATTGGGGGTAGTTATGTTTGTACAATTGAAAATTGTGATATAGTGAAAGGGTAGAAATGAAATACTTTTCCTTTATATGAATTTAGAATCAATTTCATGCAAGGTTATTGTTAAAGAAAAGTTAAGTATTCAACGCCATATATTTGGGTTGGACTATCTTATTTATATTTGAGAGCATTCATAATTATAATAGTGCATGTTCAACATATCATTAGAATAGAATTTGTAAATCAATAGTTCTTCTTAAATTACTTTTGAGTTTCATATTTATTTATAATTATTGCTAAATCAGTTTATATAGACTTGATTGAATTTAGAAGTTTAACTTGATTGTCTTGTTTATTGACTACTCTTGCTAATTAGTTACTTTGTTTTTAACTATTGAGTTAATTTAGAGAGATGATTATCTTGTAAGGATTTAGTTATTTGTAGGAAGTAATCCTTATATTTAACTATGTGGATAAGATAAATTGACTAGTAAACAAAATAATGTTTTAGAGGAATATCTTCCTTAGTTATAATGTGATGTCTATCGTTGCATTGCATTTGACTGTATGGTTGATTAATGGTTTTAGCATTTTGTGAATTTTTATTGGGAGAAGTGAATCTATTTGATTCTTACATAAATAATTAAGTGAATTTGTAGAGTAGTTAGTAACAATGTATATATATATAAATAGATTTTTAGTTAAATTGATAAATTGCTATGTTTTATTGCATGATTTGTGTGAAGGTCATTATAGTTGTAGGGTAATTTATGCATGAGGTAGATTATGTGTTAAGAGATGTTATAGTTATGTTCCTTAAATTGGATCAAGGGTTAACTTAGAATGAGTGATAAAGAAGTTGAAATAAATCTTGAATTAGAGGATGTCTTCTTGGATTAAAATGTGATGAATAATTGAATGGATAATGTGTCTTGTGAAGTGAATTGGGTATCTAAGATAATGAGTGTCATGAAATATGGTAATGATGTCTTAAATGGAGTCTTTCATGGTTACATTGTATGATTGATTCCTTGTAATGTATTTTATGTTTGACTAGTGAATTGGGGGTGGTTTTGGTTATTGTTTAGATGTGGGATCTTTTTGTTCCAAATGATTATTCAGAGATTTCTTGAGGCTTGGGGAAAATAGCTTGAGTATTGGTTTCATGATTATGTCATTTTGAAAGTGGTTGATTTTATACTTGGATTGTGTACAAGAGGGTCTTTAGCCTTGCACTTCTTATTCACTATTACGATTGGGATTTGTGTGCAAGAGATTGTTCATGCCTCGCTCTATGTGTGTGTTCATATGGTTTAAAATTTGTGCAATATTGCTTTACCCTATTTGATGCATTGTGTCTCTAGCTACTAGTAGGGGGAGTGGCTCTCAATGGGAGTCGAAACCCAAATTGATTGACCAGGATAACCCATTGGGAGTTTCTTAATCTAGTGATAACCTAATTAATGTATTAGGGGGTTGTGTATATTTCACATTAATCTAGATAATGTTTGCCTCACTTATCGCTTAAGCGCTCATTTAGGCTTGAGATGAGATGAGTAGGCCTAGAATGGAAAGATCAACTACCTTTTCCTCATGAAAGGTACATGTTGATTCTGAATGATTTTATATGGGGTCAGGGATCAATAGAGGTTGCCAAGATAACCTAGGATGGGAGTCGAGGCCTAGGAAGATCTGTCGGGATAACCCATATCAAATTTATGTGATGAAACTCCTCCCTAGTGCAACCTAGCATTCCCTAGTCATGTGATTCCCTTTGTTGTGTTTGCACCTCTGGAAGTGATGTCATGGTCATGTGATGTTATGTTGTACATTGTATGTTGCAGTCTTGTTAGCCCTTTGGTTTTGTGTTACTATCTTCTTGACTATTTTATGTAGTGGGACCTTATTGTTATCTCCTAGCACGGGGGTGGACCTTAGGGTTCCACATGGTCAGGTGGATTGTGATTTTTTATCCATTAGGTTTCCCTTTTTGTTCGTAAGTGTGGAGGATGTACCTTATGTAGTAGATTCTAGATCTTGTACTAGTTCAAGAGATAGTTGCATATGTTATGTATTGTATCTGTATATCCTTTATATCATGTAATGTAATTGTGATGTATTCTACTTGTGGTATTAAAGGAAGCATTGATATAAGCTTGTAAAAATGTAATGATGTACTTCCATGTAAGGTAATTTGTATATGTAATTTTTGGTTCTTTTTATAGGATCTTTGATGGCTATCTATCTAATGTTATAATATGGAATTTTGTGTTTATTCATTTAATGCAATGGATTTAAAATGAACTCTTGTTGTTAGTTAATCCATTATGTATGTGTAGATCTTGATAATTATGAATGTTAGTAATGTAATAATAGAACCTTAGAGGACATAGCTTAACTTATATGTTATGTTTAGATATGTTTTAAAATTCATGTTATTTAACCTTAAAAAGAAATTGGTTCACTATTGTAGTTAGTTGTGTTGTCCTTTGGGGTTCTTTGGTGGGGCGTTACAAAGGGAGAGACCTAAGAGACAATGGAGAGATAAATTTATCTAGGTAGGGTGGGAGGGAGAGACCTAAGAGAGAGGGGAAATGGGAGGAATAGAGGGAGGTAGATACCTGAGAGAGAGGGAGGGAGTTATCTAGGTAGGGTGGGAGGGATAAAGGGATGGAGAGACCTAAAAGAGAGATAGGGAGGAAGGGAGGGACAAACAATGATAGAGGGAGGGATGGAGAGATATATGAGAGAGATTTATTTATGTATAGGGTGGGAGTGAGAGACTTGAGAGAGGGGGTGGGAGAGATAGAGGGAGGGAGGTACATAAGAGAGAGGGGGTGGGAGGGAGAGGCCTAAGAGAGAGAGAAGGGTGGGAGATACCTAAGAGAGAGAGAGAGAGAGGGAGAGAGATATGGTTGTCTAGGTAGGGTGGGAGGGAGACACCTTAGAGAGAGGGAAGGAATGAAATCTAAGGATAGTTATTTCAGTAGGGTGAGAGGGATAGATAGAGGGAGAGACCTAAGAGAGAGAGGGATAGAGAAAGGGAGAGATCTCAGAGAGAGAGATGGAGTGAGAGGAAGTTATCAAGGTAGGTTTGGAGGAAGAGTCCTGAGAGAGATCGAAAGAGGAAGTTATCTAAGTATGGTGGGAGGAAAAGACCTGGTCGAGAGGGAAAAAAAAATTATCTAAGTAGGGTGGGAGAAAGAGAGTTGATATATATATAGAGAGAGAGAGTTGTCTAGGTAGGGTTGGAGGGATAAAGGGAGGGAGATACCTAAGAGAGAGAGAATTATCTAGGTAGGGTACTTGAGGGAGAAAGGGTGAGAGTGAGTTGTTAATGTAGGGTGGAAGTAATAGAGGGAGGGAGAAACCTAAGAGAGAGAGTTATCTAGGTAGGGTGCCTAAGAGAGAGACCTAAGATAAAGAGAGGGTGAGAGAGAGTTTCTTGGGTAGGATGGGAGGGAGAGACCCGAGAGAGAGAGAGAGAAAGAAATTTATCTAGGTAGGGTGGGAGGGAGAGACCTAAGAGAGATGAGGAGTGGGAGTGATAGAGGGAGGGAGATATTTGAGAGAGAGAGTTATCTAGGTAGGGTGGGAGGGATAGAGGGAGGAAGAGACTTGAGAAAGAGAGAGGGGGGAGGGAGAAAGGGAGGAAAGGAGGGATAGACCTTGGAGAGATGGGGTGGAATAGATAGAGGGAGGGAGAGACTCTCACAGGTCTCTCCCTCTCTCTATCCCTCTCACCCTCTCTCTCTCAAGTCTCTCCCTTTCTCCCTCTATCACTCTTAGGTCTCTACCTCCTTCTATCCCTCGCACCCTCTCTCTCTATGAGGTATGTCCCTCCTACCCTACCTTAATAACTATTTCTCTCAAGTCTCTCCCTTCCTCCCTCTCTCCCTCTTAGGTCTCTTCCTCTCTCTATCCCTCTCACTCTCTCTCTCTCTCTTGTGTCTCTCCCTCCTACCCTACCTAGATAACTCTTTCTCTCAAGTTTCTTCCTTCCTCCCTCTCTCCCTCTTAGGTCTCTCCCTCTCTTTATCCCTATAAATTGCTCTCTCTCTCTCTTAGATCTCTCCATCCTACCCTATCTAGATAACTCTTTCTCACTCCCCTCTCTCTCATCTCTCCCTCTGTCTATCCCTCCCACCATACCTATATAACTCTCTCTCCCTCTCTCCCACTCTATATATTATAATGTAGTACATATAATATATTATATGTACAATTATATTATTATATATAGTTTATAGTATATAATATATTATATAATAGATATATATAATTTATATAATATGATATATTATGTATAATTTATTTTTATTTTTATTTTTATTTTTTTAGGTGAGTGCTACCATTAGGAGGTAGCTCCCTTTTATTTAAAAGTTTAAAAATGAAAATCATGTATTCAACATGTGACAGCTTGTGATTTGTAGTTGTCTTCTGTTTGAATGAATTATTGCTTTCCTTTGCCTGGATGTATTTCCAACCTCTACTTGTTTGAATGTATTTTCGACCACTATCTATCCATGGATGCCACCAGATGTGACTCCAATTCTGTTTAGTAGCGGATAATCATCAGCACGAAGGCTTCTGGTAGAATGTATTTCCAATATCTATCAATGAATACCACCAAATGCATCTCCAATTTTGGTTGACGGTGGGACCTTCAAACTCTTTTGTGCCACGCACTCTATCACTCTGGGGGGATAGACATCAACATGAAGGCACCACACTCTGTCGTGATGGTACGAGAGTACGTGCTTTCAATATTCACCAGGTTTTTCCTGAGCTAGTGGTACCGTGACAACAAAGACTATACACGTTGGCAAGCCAGGTGAAAAGACATTTTACATGTGTTAAGGTGTTTGGAAGCAACAGGGAATTTATGGCGACAACTTGTATCATTAAAGAGAATGCAGTAAAGACCTGTGGTTGCAGTTTTAGACCAGAAAGAAAAGAAAGAAAAGCCAAAGATCACCAGTTTGAAGAGCAAAGGGAACCCTGAAAAGGCTCACAGATTCGAAGGACTAACTAACAATTTTGGGAGTGATCTCAAAGCACCGTCAGGAAAGAGTTGTTCTCGAAGGTGACCAAAATGTTATTGAAGCTTCAGGATTAGAAATGGGTCAAGGGTTTAGCTTCGACAGTCAAAACGTAAGAAGACCTACATTCTTCCAGTTTTGGTGCCTATTTGTTGGGTGTTCTTGTGTCCAAGCCATGCATGGGAAGCTAGACCGTGAGGTGTTCCAACCCAGTCTTCTAGGTGATCAAGAGGAAACCTTAGCAGCATCTCGTTTGGGTATTGGAGTGTCATTTTTAGGTGCTTTCGGTCGTCTCAATGATCCCATCATGCGTTATCAACCTTCCCTGTTAGATTTGTCGAGAGCATGTATAATTAATTTTTAATAAATATATTAGATATTAATTGTACATAATATTGGTTTTATGGATTCTTTCTTTTTAAAAAGCTAAATAAAAGATATTTGTTTAAAATGGATATTTGTTCTAACAAATATTCATTTTGGGGATAGCATATAAAAAAGTGGACCATTTTGAGCATTCCAACGGTCCTCACATGCTTTTTGTCATCTGAAATCCCATTTTATTTGTCTAAAACAGATAAAATTCAGCTTTTGTAAGATTATTTTACATAATTCTCAACTTAACAATCATTTTTGTGCTCCTTTTTATTTATACAATGGGGATCAATAGTCGTCATAAGGGAAAAGGTAAGAGAAAACTAATAACAAAGCAAATTGAAGCATATAGAGAAAAAGATAGAGAAATTCATAGGAAGAGATGACAAGATATGTCAAATACTCAAGGTGAGGCTTCTTCTCCAGTTGTAAATGTTATTTCAGGTGAGTATGAAATATAATTTGAAAATGTTAAACATCATATTGAAATTGGAAATGAAAATGTTGAAATTAGAAATGAAAATGTCGAGATTGATATTGAAAATGTTGAAATTGGAAATGAAAATGTTAGAATTGGCACTGAAAAACTTGATAACATTGAAAAAATTGAAAACATTAAAAATGAACCTTTTGTATCACCAAACTACATGAGAACCCCTAAATGGTCATTTGAAATATATGGTAATATAATAGATAATCTTGATGGAAAAAGGGCATCATGAACTATTCCGTCGTGGGCTACCCAAAATTTCAATCAATACTTTTCCAATAAGACATTAACCAAACAATGTCAATTTTTTTTGCAATTTTTAAAGTCTTACAAAATGAGAGCATTATTAAAGAAATTGAAGATTTGTGTGACCAAAAAACTTTGAAAAAAAATTATTATTGTCAAAAATCTTTTTAATGCTCTAAATTCTATTATAAAGAATAGTAAGAAAAAAGATAAGAGATCTACTCATAGAGTAATCAAAACCTCATTAGTAAGCCATCATTTGAGAAAGGCTCATTTATTGAGGAAAACTTGTGTCTATTTAAACCTAAATCATATAACATTGTCTAGAGCACTCTCAAGAAGAGGAAGACTCGATAGTCCTCTTGAAATTGATACATGGTCTTTTAGTGGGAGGCTTCCACATGTCGATAAGAAGCTAAGGGATAACATAAAGAATGAAATTTAGAAAATTTGGCACTCTCAATCTAGAGTATCATCAAATGCAAAGAATTTTTTTAAGTTAATAATTGGCAATGAAAATCATACATCACATCCTAAAAATTTCTTGGAATGTAGCCAAACAATATTATACAAACAATTTTATGAACCACATCCAACTTTACAAATCTCACAAAAATATTTTGAATCTTAGATAAGATATTTCATTGTGTACCTCTTGATGGGTAAACCCACAAAAGTGGTTTACAATTTGAGAGAGGAAGGAAATGTTGCAAAAATGACCCCATGCAAAAAAAATTGGTTTTTGGGGGTTCGAACGCGAACTTTTTGTTCGAGCGAACCCAAAGCGGGTTGGCTAGAACCCTATTTCAAGTGAACACATTAAATGTAGGGTCCCACCATTCTCGACAAAAAGAAAAAAGAAAACCTTTTTGGAAAGGGGGTCCACTCGAACCCCCCTTTTCCCACCTTTTTACCCTCTGGCACAAAAAAGCTCTAGAATTTTTCTCTTCGAAGCTCGGGTTGAGGATGAAAATGGAGGAGACTTCATAGACCCAACTAGATGATGGTAGTCCTGAGAATGAGAGATCCAATGAATATAATTTTAATATGTTTTGGTTTTATTATATGTATTTGTTTTTTTAGTTTTATTAAACATAGGTTTTTCACCGAAAATCAAGCTGTTTATTCTGCACATGTGAAAAAATAGAAATTATCAAAAAAAAAATTTTAAAATATGAGTGCACTAGATATTGAAGTCCTTGATCCAACAAAAAAACCTGAATTTCGATACATACAAAAAATTTTATGTGTTATACGATCCACCTATGCCTGAGTTGTAATTGGGTTGACTTCGATACTTGATTAAGGAAAAAATATCCAATAAAACACCATGAAACCAATTGGAAGCACTAGATATCGAAGTTACAAATCTAAATTCGAAAAAAATAGAATTTTATCCATCATGGAAAAAAAATATGCGTTATACAATGAATGTCAGTCCTTAAAAATGGTGTTTACTCAAAAAAAATAGTTTTCGAAGGAGATGGAAAAAGAAGTACAATCTTATTCCAAAAAAATTGAAAAACAAAATAGAATCTACAAACAAAATGTCACTAATCACTAGTTTGCATCATCTTCAAATTCCTCACGATTTAGCCACTATCGGTGTCTGAAAGTGAATATTTAGCTAGAAAAAATCAGTTCAGTGTCTAGTTTAGCCAAAAATTGTAAACTAGTATTGTGGGATCGCCCTAATATTTGTAATATATGTTGTAAATATCATGTAAATATTTCAATGTATCATGAAATATTATGTTATATCCATTCTACTATGCATATTAATGAAATTTTGCAAGAGTGTCATGCAATGCAACTTTTGAATCCATTCAAGGACTTGGATTTATTTTTACATGTTAGAGGTAATGGTTTTTTTTTAATAGAAATTATTTTTAAATGAGTTGTGTTTTCAATCTAGCGGTTTATCAAAGTTTGTAACAATTTTTCATGAGGGAAACAAACATGATTTTTCTAACAAAATTGTTGAGAAGAAATATTTGAGACAGTGAAATATAGTTTGAAGAGTGCAGGTGAAGGTTCTAGATGCGAGTTGGTTACAAGAGAGGTAATTATTGATGATTTTATTTCTGATTTTAAGAAAATATTTTCTACAAGTATGCAAGGCATAACCACAAGTCCTAGTGGTTGGAACATCAATTCAGGATGTGTAAGGACTTTTTCCCAATTGAAACTATTATATATGTGGTTGATTTTGCTAAAAATTACACATTGCAACCACAAAATGAGGTACAATCTCAATATTATAATTTTATTCAAATTATTGTTTTTGTCCACATAACATATAGACATGCCTTTGATATTATAGAAGAGGATTTCAATACAATCAGGGAGTACCATTTTTACATGAGTGATGATAGATCTCATTCGATAAATTTTTTGTAATATTATTTTTATTTTATTTTTGAGTTCTTGCAAGAAAAATATTGTAATGGGTTGACATCTCATTTTGTCAGATAACTACATTGGGCAATTCAAGAATGCTCATATTTTTTATTGGTTGAGCAAGATGCATGTACAAAGGGGTGTAACTCAAAATTGGATATTTCTTGAAGCTAGGCATGGAAAAGGCGAGCATGATAGAGTAGGTGCATGTGTGAAGAGATCTATGGTTAAGAAACAAATGAAGATTAGAGGTGGTACAACATTCACTGATGCACGTTCTATTATTGTTTGGTGTAGCTATGCATTGTCATGAGGAGGGACACGATTCAAAAGTGTGCAAGTTATTTTGGTTGGTTGATGAGGGCACAGTGGGAGAAAAATTAGAATGCCATGCAATCAAAGAATCTTCAAATATGCATTCATTTCAAACCTCAGATGTGGGTGCATTGAAAATATAGACATGAGATTTGGTTATTTTTTTGTCAAAATTGTATTTAGTGTGATTGGATCAATGTGAGACAAGTGAGTGAGAAAGAGGGGAGAGGGAGAGGAGGGAGGGAGAGAATAGTGAGATAGACAGAAGTAGAGAGGGAAGGAGAGAGTAAGAGAGAAAGAGGGGACAAAGGGACAGGGGGACAGAGAGAGGGACAGAGAGACAGAGAGGTAGGGACAGAGAGGGAAGGAGGGAGGGAGATGTGAGAAAGAGAGGTGATAGAGAGAGAAGTAGAGAGGGAAGGAGGAAGGTGCAGAGATTGAGAGAGGTAAGGAGGGAGGGAGGGAGAAAGAAAGAGGTATAAAGGGATAGGTTAGATAGAGATAAGTAGAGGTAAGGTAGGTGAGAGGAAGGAAGAGGCTCAAAGATAGAGATAGAGACATAGAGATAAAGAAAGGGGGGAGATCTAGAGAAAAATGGAGAGGGAAGGATGGAGGTGTAACAAGCCCATTTTTCTACCCATTGTTTTTACTATGTTTAACCCATAAGTGAATAGTTTATGCTACTAGCATTATGAGAAATAAAATATTTTCCTTTTCATATAAATAATACGACATACATTTGAAACATAACCATTTCAAACTTTCTCATTGCATAAAAATAATTATTTGATAATTCAAGTAACGTTTTCACAGGCTGATGCAAGAAGTTGGGTCCACAAAAAGCTCAAAAAGTGAAAGTGTTTTTGCTACTTTTTAGAATTTTTTACACTTAGACTAAAAATTTGTGGTACTTACAAAATTAATCTTAAAAAAATTTAATGATATGAAATTTTGAATTTTGAATCTAGTTTCCAAATATGTAATTTATTCAATACCCAGATGGTAGAAATTAAATTTTGATAAGGGATGTATAAAAACCACTTTTTAAATGTTTTTTTCTTTATCATACTATGCACGTGTATGGACACCACTTTTTGACCAAAATAAAAGTATTTTGATAATTTCTTTTGGGGAAAGATAGCTAACAACATGAAGATTGATGGGGATTTTTTTTGTAATTTTCTTCTAAATATTTTTTTATTGAATTTTTATTGGCTTTAATTGTTGTTTTTAAAAATCAACGTGTACGGACAACGTAATTGGACCTAAACTAAACATTTTTTTAATATTTTTTTATTGTGTAGAGAATTTTTTAAATATTGATGCCATTAATGTTTTTTACAAGAAAATTAACCAAAAAAGTTATTAAAAAATGAAAAAGTCTGATATTTCAAGTTTACGGACTAATTTGATTAGAAATTAATTAAAAAATAAAAAATATAATCCAATCTTAACAAAAATATATATATATTTGGAAACTATGCATTATGTTCTCTAATGGGTTTTAATTTCATAGATTGATTCAGAAAAAAAAAGTCCATCAGTCATATTGCCAAAGTTGGACATTTCTCTTGAACTTGTCTTAATTTTTAAGTTGTAGGTCAAAGGCTAAGGGTTGGGTTTCCAAGCCTTTCTTGAGCCTAAAATTGAGGCAACATGTGGGTTTGGGATTCAAAATTTAAAAAATGCGTGTACGTGTTACAAAACATATACATGTTATTTAAAAAAAATGTGTACACATTACCTATTTACCTATTGGCAAAAGGTAATGTGTATGCATTATATAAGACATGCACATTCCTCAAATAAAATGTGTATGTTCTTTATTGTGGACATGAAAATCTGCAAATGGTTAGTAGAATGACAAAACAACATAAACAGAAATTTATATCCCTATGAAATAATACTCCATGATTCAAATGCAACCAAATAACAAAGATAAGCAAAGCATGTAAAACATGAAATATATCTATCCCATATTGGATTGGTGCTCTTTGAATATGTGAAAGAGCCCTTTCCCAATCCTTGATAAGCAAGATTGCCAAGATGATGATATAGACAATGAGATGCTATGAGCTCAAGTTGCCTATAGTGTAGATACTTTCAAATGTGGATGATGAAGAGCAAAATTGATTCTCAAATGAAGAGAGTAACCTTGCATGAAGTGTCTTGTCAAATTGTGTTGTTGTGCCTTGATTTTATAGATTCAAGGGTAGGATATTGAGAGATTTTGAATGAACGTGGGATCATTCAAAAAGCCAATGACAAGATGACACTTGTCAAGGTGTGAGAGGGTGAGGAATGTGCAAGTCTTGGCCAATGTGCCAATTTCAAATTTGAATTTTGCAATAAATGAATGTGGTTGAGGGTTTTTGGGGGGAATTGTGTTTGTCCAAAAAGTCAAACATGAGAGTTAATGAGGGTATATTCCTTGGGAATATGCCCTTGTGAGGGAAAATAGGTCTTTTTAATAAATCAATTAAAGTGATTTATTGTGCAAGTGGATGAATCTAGAGGATTCATGTAGTTAGGATTAAACTAATTAGGATTTGATTAATCTAATAGGAATTAGGTGATTTTGACTTTTGACTTATATTTTAGGATTAAAATAAATCAAAGTGAGAAGAAAATGATTTCAGATTTAATTAAATAAAGGTTTGTTTTATTTAATCAAAGATGATGATGTTAATTGTTAAATCAAATAAAGGTGAATTTATTTAATTTAAGTGGATGACTTTAGGAGATTTATGATGTATTTAAATAAAATTTGATTTATTTAATCAAAAGATGAATATTGGCGATGATGTCAAATCTGCATGTCTACATTTTGCCCCTCTTTGAAGCAATGTACTCATTGCATTGGTTCAAAGAATGATGCCGCTGACATCGAAATTAAAAAATTCTTTGGTTTTTTTCGGATGCCCCAACGGAAATAAGTACATTAGTACATTGCCCCCTCGAGAGATCGAGCAAAAAGATTCAATTTGAGGTGGATCTCGCGACAAAGAGGTTCAAAATTAATGTATGGATGGTTAGACAAGATGCTTAGAATAACAAATTTATATTATCCTAAACAACTTATATGATTATGAAAATGAGATGACATGATTATGTATGAGATGGATGATGTTGTCCTATGATGATATGACATGATTATGCAGAATGAGAATGCAGATGCAAGATGGATGCATTGTTAGCGTGAAAGAGGATAGAAGAATGAGAGGGATCAACCCTTAAATCCAAGAAGATGTAGAAGTACAATAAGTCCTCTAGTCATCGAGACTTTATTGGATATGATGATGAATGATGATGATGTCTTGCTTATCCAAGGATGGGAAAAGAGCATACCTTTCTTTATGTTTGATAACACATGTAGGTGCGATGCATCAAGGTATTAAGAACCAGGATGGCGTGGTGCCTAGTGTGATGGACTTTGACTCATCAAACAGATAGCAGTACTCTTGTTCACACTTGACAAATATAACCTTATTCCGAATGCAATTTAGATATTCTAGACATCTCGGGCCAAAACATAAAAAGGCAAGCCTTCTTATATGGTCAATAAGATACCTAAAACACCCTTCCTACAAACAAAACAAAGTATGCATGACTAAGTTATTTTACAAGAATATCCAACAAGCACAGCAGATAAAAAGATAATGATTGTTGCCCCATTCCTTTCTCTCTAAACCAGTTTTGTTTAGGCATCATCAAGAGGTCCTTGGAATGAGCGCAAAATAAGATAAGTCTAAAAAGACCAAGATAAAGTAAACAAACAAGCTGATGTTCATCGTACTGCTAGCCAAGGCTAAACTACTGCGAGGTACTTGATGCTTATGTCCATCATAGGAAAGCTTCATCCGAGGACATGTAGTGATTAGGGTTTTGGTGGGACTGATTTGGGTGATAAGCTATTGGTACTCCGAGTTGACCAACTTGTTGACTTACTGACTTAGGCTTGAGACTTTGACGATTAGGGTGTTCACTTTTGGAACCTGCTAGACTTGCTTCTAACTGACTCACCAAAGGGTGAAGGCGACGATTGACTTTATTATGAGCAATGACAATCACGGATGAAAGAGAGATGAAATGGATGCACCATTTTGGTTTTTTCCAATGTTTTGAGGCTATTTTTGATATTTTTAAGATGTTTTACAAATGTTTTTGGTATTTTCAAGATTTATGAATGTTTTTGGATTTTTGGTGTCTCGGGGGCCAATCAAGGATGGCCTTGCCTACGCTTAAGCTCAGAGACGACGTAGTTCAGACTCCAATTGACTTGACTGCTAATGAGATAAATGGGCAAATGAATTGCCATTGCGACAGATGCCTAAAATCCTAAAATGTGAAAAAGATGGACAAAACGAATGCCCCTACGATGGATGCCTAACTAGATGGGCAGATGGATGTCATTGCGACAGACACCTAAAATCCTAAAATGTGAAAAAGATGGACAAAACGAATGCCCACGTGACGAACGACTAAAATCCTAAAATGTAAACTAGATGGACAAATGAATGCCCCTGCGATAGACGCCTAACTAGATGGGCAGACGGATGTCATTGCGACGGACGCCTAAAATCCTAAAATGTAAACTAGATGGACAAATGGGTGCCCCTGTGATGAACGCCTAACTAGATGGGCAGATGGATGTCATTGTGACGGACGCCTAAAATCCTAAAATGTAAAAAAGATGGACAAATGAATGCCACTACGACGAACGCCTAACTAGATGGGCAGACGGATGTCATTGCGACGAACGCCTAAGGACTGACCCTAACTATAAAAATAAATGGGCAAACGGATTGCCAATGCAACGGACGCTTAAGGACTGACCCTAACTGTAAAAAATAGATGGGCAAACAGATTGCCAATGCGACGGATGCCTAAGGACTAATCCTACTTGTCTTGGGGGATGATCAAAGATCAACCTTGCCTATGTTCAAGCTTAAAGACGATGTAGTTCGACAAGGTGAAATACTAACAAGACTTAATGATGAAATTTTGAAGATTTTATGATATTTTGACATGTTTTTTGGATTTTTTGAATGATTTGGATGTTTTTGGATTTTTGATTTTTCAAATGTTTTTAAGTTTTTGATGATTTTTTGAATGTTTTTGAATTTTCGCATGATTTTGACGATGTGGATGTGATATGTGATGATATCAGTGCTCTATTTTGGGATATTGTTGAAAACCAAGCTAAGGTTTGATTGATCAGATTGATGGATTGATAGTTTGACTAAGTGTGTTAAGTCAAACAAAAGTGATAATGCACTTGTAATTCCAGGAAGTTGTGTTATCCTAGAGTAAACTTGTACAAAAGAGGATGGTTTGACTAAGTGTGTTAAGTCAAATGAGGTGGTTTTGGATTCGATAATTTGGCTAAGTGTGTTAAGCCAAACAGGATGATAATGGACTTGTAAACCCAAGGAAGTTGTGTTATCCTAGAGTAAACTCATGCAAAAAGATGATAGTTTGACTAAGTGTGTTAAGTCAAACAAGGTGATGATTGATTGGATTCAATTGATCAAGACTGATGAAGCTTGATTTGGAACAAAATTATTTTGATGATTTGATGTGACACAGATGTGCGCATTAGATGTGACTGATATGAATTGCTTGGATTGATGTTCGATGAAAGATAAAGCTTGATGAGGAATTTCTTCCTGTCAAAATATGCCATGGGCTAGTGATTTGGATTTTTTTGGCTCGCAAATGCCTCACCAATTTGATTTTGTGTTTTCCAATGTTCGGATCGCCACATAAGTAGGAGGATATATATCCATATTTATTCTTGAAGCAAGATGCAAATATCTGCCCCCAGTGTCTAGCAATGTTTGAACGACCGTGAGTGGATTCTTGGATATGAATTATCTTGCGATAAGATAAGGGTGTTCAAATAGAGGATTCTCATTCAGATAATGCTTCAAGGCTCAGATAACGTATTGGATAGGATGGGATCAATGAAAATGACCCATGTCAAGATGTCTACCATAAACAAGTATAAAGCACTTACCAAAATTTCATCAAGATTAAGATACCTCGGAGTATGGATGCAAATGGATGAAAATGTGGATTGGATAAACGGTTCATGGATGAACGAATGATATGACTGGAATGTTGGCTTTATTATGGATGCAATAAGATGCTTTCTCCTGAACTGGTGCACATAGATGCTTGATTCTACACATGATGCCTGTTTGCCAAGTTTTCATCATGGTACTTGTCCAAAGCGCCACTGAAATGGTTTTCACTGAAGGACGATTTTTTTCTTTACTGTTTTCAATCCTTTTTCTATTTTTTTTGGATTTTTTGTATTTTTTGATTTTTTTTGTTGTCGCCAAGACGCCTGTTTGCCAGGTTTTCATCAAGGTGACCATTTTTTTCAGGACCTTTTTTTGATTTTTTTGGATTTTTTGTATTTTTTGATTTTTTTTGTTGTCGCCAAGACGCCTGTTTGCTAGGTTTTCATCAAGGTGACCATTTTTTTCAGGACCTTTTTCTGATTTTTTTGTATTTTCTAAGATATTTTAAGCTGATGTTGAATCACCTAGTACCACTAACATTGATGCTTCGGTCATAATGTGCCATCGGTATCCTGCTTGAATAAGTTGCTTCGCCAAGATACGTGCACTTGAAAGAAAATTTTGAGAAATTTGTTTTGCTTTTCTAATACCAGAGTTAACTCTGTCTTGTGTGCACATCGTGATAGAGTGCCTTCTGAATCCTTATGATGAAGGGTCGCTGCCAATACATGGTCAATGTGAGAATTGGATATTATGCGTGAAGGCAGGAATGGTGTGTGTTTAGGAATAAAAGATGGATTGGTTGACAATTTGGAGCCTTTGACTCTCCAAACTTGGGCAGATGAGCAATGATGGGTGGATACAGAAGTGTGCAAGGAATTAGGACCAACCACTTGATATACTTTGTACATCGCTTGAGAAGCCTACTTTTTCCTTTGTGGACATATTTGATGGATACTTTTCCCTTGTTTATTTTGCCCCATAGTTTCTTTGACTAATGGAGTTTGATAGGGATAATCATTCTTTGTATTCTTTGGTATCCATATGTACTTGATTTGTCCAATATGCTCTTTAGCTTCTTTTGCTTTGATAATATTCTTCATGTTTTGGTTCAAATATTTCTTTTGATGTTGGTCCCAATTCATGGATGGGGTGATGGGTGGATGAAGATTCATGACATGGCAGGTTGAAGTATTGGCATTGGTTTCATCATAAGAATTCTTTGTGCTCCCTATGTTGACGTTTGTTTGAGATGATATTGCCCCCAGTTTTGTGGAAGTATTACTGATATGTTGAGATCCCTTGATTGTCGAGTAACCAAGGCCTTGATGCTTAGGATTTCCAACAATCTGCACTGGTTCTAGGATACCCTGTTCATGTAGGCCTAATCCTCTGCTTTGATAATTCATCTGTTGAAACATTTTATTTGCAAAAAGATATGATTTACCTTGGAAACAAGGTGTTAATCTTTCTCTTATTTGTCGTAGATCTTCAAAGGTGCTAACTTCTTCATTGATAAGATAGCTTGCTCTAAGAAAGGTAAGTGATCCAAGTTTATAAGTAATAGGATCCTCCATCTGTGGGATGACTTCCTGATTGGTATCTTTAGTTTGATCTTGTGAGATATCAAATTCTAGTGCTTCTTCAAGAAGTGTTGATGCTTCACTGGCCACACAAAAGTCTTCCTTATGACTCACTTTATAGGATGTTTCTAATTCATGACTTATGTAGGAGCCTTCTTCATGATTTGTTTGTGTTCTGTCTCCATATTTTTCTACATCTTGGTCTTGTGCATAAATTTTAAGAGTAGGAGACTCTTGTTCCTTGGTAATGCTGTCAAGAGTATGAGACTCTTGTTTTGAATGAAGGTCATCTACATGTCCGTCCAATGAAAGCATCTCATGGGTAGATGGAGGGATATGTGATATATGGAAATGGTCATCATTTGCGACATCTTGTATAGCTAGAAGAGTGCCCATTAGATCATTGTAGTATCTCGAAGATACAAATTCTTGATTTTGACTAATTCTGGAATTGCTTTCACCATGCTTTTGATCAAGTTCTTGACATGGGTCAATTTCAAAGGATGGATTGCTTATAGCGGGTTTTTGGACATCGTCATTGGGAAGTGGCTCAATATTCTCTTGAGATTTGAGTGGATTTGGATCAAATGTTGAGCTAGGGATTCCTTCAATATCTGTAACCATGACGTCAAAGGATGTCAATATGTCGTTGGAAGGGCCATTGCTAGACCTTGATGGAAGATTTTGATCATGCTTTGGAATACGTTCTTGAGATATGTCCTCTAACTCATAAGGCGATGTAGAGACATTTTTGATATGATCATTGGTGGATGGATCGTAGCTTATATCAATAGGATCAAAAAACATCAACACTCCTTGAAATAGATCTTTGTAGGAGGGGTCTTGATTATGACTAAAAAATGGCTCTTGATGTATGTTGATTTGATCTTCAGATGAGATGGAAACACCTTCAAGGTGTTCATTGATTGATTGATCTTGATTTTTGATTTCAACAATTGTGGTGGGAATCTGTTGCAAGCTTTGTTGAGCGATTAATGCCTATTTTTGTTGCTGAGCCAACAATGCCTGTTGTTGATCATTTTTTTGTTGTGCCAACAATGCTTTTTGTTGGGCTTGCAATTGAGCTTGGTATTGTGCTTGTGCTTGCTGAGTTTGGAATTGCGCTCGTGCTTGAGCATGTGCTTTTTGGATTGCTTGTGCCATCTGAGCGACATGTGCGGCTTTCACAGCTTGTGCGGCTTGTTGATTTTGGAGCGCCTTTTTGTGGGAAGCTTCTTGAGCAGCTTGCAACATGATGGAGAATGAATTGGCCATGTTGATTTTTGGCAGTGGTGGTGGTGGGTTGGGGATGGTGTTGATTGTTGGGATTGCTTGGATGGTTGCCACCTGTTGTTGCGATACCGATGGCAAAATGGGATGATTTGGTATGATGTTTTGATTCGGCCTTATAGGTTGACTTTGAACATTTTTGTGGTTGAGAATCATATCGCCTTGATTTCGGTAACTTTGATTTTGCATGGTGTTACCTTGACTTGAATCCACATATGGAGTTGCTAATATACTACTAGGATTTTGAACAACATTAGGGGGATTTGCAAGCATATCCATCCCAAAGTTCACCAAGTGTGGATTTGAAATGATCATGTTTGGAAAACTTGTATTTGGCATGTATGGATTTGGTGGGATAATGTTGTTTGGAAAACTCATATATTGAGTGTTTGGTTGATAGATTTGCAGATTTGGACTTGGATTTAAATCTATTATTGGAAAAGGTGTTCCAAACTTTAGATTGGGCATACTCACATTTGTATTGTTGAATTTTGGAGGAGATAATGATGCCATGTTTAAATTGCATAAATGTGAGTTTCGATAATCAATTGGCATTGTGAGACTTGGATAGTTTGGTTGACTTGAATTGCTCATGATGGATGGATCAAGTTTATATTCCATGTTCGTCTTGTGTTGTGATCTTGTTTGAACCATAAAATGAAGATCAATTTTCAAGAATGTAAGAGATGAACCTCTAATTCTTTAGATCGGTCTAAACCTTAGGTTCAAAGAAGCGAAGAACTAGGATAAATGAAGGATCAAAGTGATGACGAGGATGAGATAAACGAAAGATGAGTGATACAGATGAATGGAACTTTTAAAGAAACTTTGAAAGAAATGCTAAACCTTCTAGGACTTTGATTGATCGTGATTGGATTGATAGCTTGACTAAATGTGTTAAGTCAAATAAAATGTGATAAATGCACTTGCAAACCCTAGGAAGTTGTGTTATCCTAGAGTGGAATTGTACAAAAGATGATGGTTTGACTAAGTGTGTTAAGTCAAACGAGGTGATGATTTGATAATTTGGCTAGGTGTGTTAAGCCAAACAAGATGAACTCGTAAACCCTAGGAAGTTGTTTTATCCAAGAGAGAACTCGTGTATAGGATGATGGTTTCACTAGTTG
The DNA here is from genome assembly GCA_007115665.2 of Sequoiadendron giganteum. Classification (NCBI taxonomy): domain Eukaryota; kingdom Viridiplantae; phylum Streptophyta; class Pinopsida; order Cupressales; family Cupressaceae; genus Sequoiadendron; species Sequoiadendron giganteum. Next base: position 162,603,575 of record CM021107.1, read on the forward strand.
TATTAAGTCAAACAAAGTGATTTGATTTCACCTAGAAGTTTAGCATAACAGATGTTTACAAAATTTCCAAGAGTTGTTGGTGAGGTGATTTTTTTACTGATTTTGATGGTTGAGAGATGGATGAAAGTGATTGAATTTGATCCTAGACTTGACCTAGAATAACACTTCTACTTACAAGACCTTGATGTTGAATAACATGCTATATTTTGAACTCGAAAAGTCTCTCAAGATGCTCCTCATGAGCCTTCAGACTAAGCTTCTTGAACCTTGGTTTTGGGATTTTGATCTTGCAGGAAATCATGTTAGAAAACACATGTGTAATCCAATTTGTCCTTTATCTTGTCTTAGTGAACTCCTTTTACCAATACACTTGCTTGATTATGTTTTCAAACTGAATGTCTAATGTCCCACTTTCGTTTTCATTCCACAAGGTCCATTATGTGGAAATCAAAGAAAATAGGGCAAAAGTCTCCTATGTTTAACCTTATTGAAAAAAAATGGCGATAGAATTCAAGCACTTAGAAACCTCTAAGGATATGATCCCTAGGGAAAGCAAGAGTGCTTAAATTCTTCAAAGGTATTTGTTTCCTAAAAGGGGTTTGAAATTTGAAGGTCTATGAATGTTTGTTTTCAAATGTTTTCAAGATCAAGCAATGTATTTCTTCCCAAACACTTTTACAATCCTAGGATGATGAGGCAATATCTTGTTGGGTTCCCACTTGGATAAATCCAGCTGCGCATATCTTGTGCGAATGGCTAAATGCTTGACCACACTGGCTCCCCTCCACGGCACTCACTTATTCGGGTCAGCCAAGCATTAGTACCCATGAATCTCCCATGACATACTTTCTATTTCCACAACAAGACCGCATGTATAACGTGGGGTGACTTCAAAGGACATGACCTTTTGCACCAACAAGATAGACAAGGTTTTGGCCTTTTTCTAAACAAAGGGTTCTAATTCGGGCATTTCGTTCATGGGGGATTATCCAACATCAGCAAGAGTCCATTGTTGTCCATCTCATCAAAATAATCCTCATGATATTGGCCTTTGTTCCAATATCCACACTTATATCCTGAGTGGAATTCACTTGGCTTTAGCATGTTCCCGATTGGGTTGTTCCCTTGGGTGAGTACTTTTTCCCACAAGGCAAGCCCTCTAAGATAAACAAAAGTGAGTAAACATATGCGTAGTTCGATCAACCTTCATTTAGAAACAAAGGGAGAACACTCGCAATAAGTTTACTCACACTCGCAAAGTGTTTTGTTCAATTTTAAAATGCCCAAATTGAAGTGTGGAGGCAATATTTTTGACAACTTAACATCACCAAAATGCTTTTGATTCTCAAGATCGCTATGAAGTGCGAGAGAAGCGCATACGCATTTTAAATGATGTTAGTTTGTGAAAAATATTGCAAAACATGGAAACACTTGTTCATTTTAAGTCCCAAAAGCAGTGATGGGTTCGTTTTTAAAAGCACCAAATGAGATGTGAAGTTTGCCTTGTTCAATTTTAACCCAAATCGAAATCTAGTAAATTTCTAAGGTCCTTTTTAACCAACTTTGAAAAGATCAAGTCAAGTGGTTAATTTTAAACCCAAAAGGAAATGTGAGTTGGTTTAAAACAGAAAAAAAAAAAGGGTAGTGAATTGAAGCTCTAAGATTTAAAATAAGAATTAAAAAATGCTTTTTCCAAGTCTTGATTTCAAAAAATATCTCCAACTCCACTCCATTCACCTTTGTTTTCATTTGATCCCAATGTCAACACCTCCAATGTCAACCTATTAGCAACACAAAGTTTATTATAAAAGATACCTTTATCAAAATATAATTGATGATCTTTTGAATGCAACACAATTTTTTATTAATGAGACCTAAACCATTATGAAGGTCAAAATATTGATACATATGTGCAACAGTGGTTTAAATTTGTCTAAATGACTTGGCAAGCATAAACAAATGTGAACCTTGTCAGAAGGAGAGAATCTCAATTTATGTGCATCATATACTATAACTTATTTAAACCAAGTATTATTGATACTCAATAATAGTAAATGCTTCATAAACCATGTGACCTATCCATTTTTCATGCTTATATTAATGAAAGAAAGTTAATGAAGTTGACAAAACAATGAATGCTAAAACAACAAGATTCATATGGCAAGGGTAGCAATAATGTGATACAATTCACACAAGATTAATGCTTTTGGATAGTTATAAATGAAGCGTTGATAATTAGACCTTGCAATTATTTAACTTTGAGTGCATAATTTTTGAAGAAAATAAATAAATAAAATCTGCAATCTGAAAGGAAAACATTAGCATATAATCTTAACATGCAAATTTAATTCCGAGCATGCAACCTTGCGATATGAAACAAAGCATAATGAATAAAGCGGTGAGCATTACTGCCTTGACATTAATTTTTGAACACTCAGCTCCTCTAGAATATGAAGAATCAAGAATGCATCCTCCCACCTAACTCTGTCACTCGAATTAACTATTCTGCTGCACCCATTTGCTTCAACATCTCGAAAAAGATTTGAACTTAGTAGATTATCATGAAAATTTGCAGAGGACATGACAGATATGTAATAAAAAAAAACAGAACTATTCAATGGGTATTTAAGCTTGAGCTTTAAAAAGCACGCTGAGAGGATATATGGCAATCTACGTACATGCCTCTTCAAGGTGTATTGTCATTGACCCAGGATAATAAGTTTGGCTCCTACTTTCCCATTATTGTCAGGCTACTTCTGTCGGTGATAGTGGAATTCCAGAGCAGAGCTAGCATATAACTCGGATGGTATTGGACGCAACAGGTACATAATAAATGTATAGTGGGACTAGTCTTGGGATGGGTAGCACACCATCGATGGCAATTGAAGAATCAGGCCAACTTATTTAGAAGAGAACGATGAAGATTACTATTGGAGTAGGAGCGACCTGTCAGTCATGGGTTCTTGCTGAACAATTTGGTGTGAAAACAGTAGACTTGAATGCCCAAGCTGGGATCGAGCTCAACCTATGCATGTCTTGGGGCATAATGGGGAGATAAATACTCTGCGTGGAAGTGTCAATTGGATGAGAGCATGTGAAGGACTGTTAAAATGTCAGAACCTTGCTCTTTCAAAGGATGAGATGCAGAAGCTTCTTCCTATTGTGGATACAAGCTCTTTAGATTCAAGGGCTTTTGATGGTGTTTTAGAGCTTCTTGTTCGGATTGGGAGAATTCTTCCTGAAGCGATAATGATGATGATTCCCGAGGTATGGCAAAAAGATCAAAACATGGATCTTGATCGGTGAGCATTATATGAATAGCCTTGATGGAGCCATGGGATGGACTAGCCCTTGTGGCATTCACTGATGGTCGCTATCTTGGAGCAATGTTGGATCGCAATGGACTTCGTCCTGGCTGCTTCTATGTAACCCACAATGGGCGAGTTATCATGGCAAGTGAAGTGAATTCTTTCATGAACGTTATGTTTATTAGCAAAAATAAAAAATAGACAACAAAATGAAATGGCAGGCGGAGAGAAATCTGTTGAGGGAAAGAAAGCCATCTTCAGGAGTTCCAAGGCCAGCCTTCAATTTCCTATTGGGCGTATTGCCAGGTTTCTTAAGGCAGGAAAAATATGTTGAGCATGTGGGTGCAGGTGTCCCTGTTTACCTTGTAGTCGTCCTCGAATATCCTGCTGCAGAGGTTCTTGAGCTAGCTGGTAACGCTACAAGGGATAACAAGAAGACCAAGATTGTGCCTCGTCATATTCTATTAATGCACTGGCCTTACTTCAAATCCACCTCATAAATGTACTACTTTGGAGAGAATGCATAGCACCAAAAGGATATTGTGCGCCATCTTGGGGAGGTTGTGCAAAAGCCAGGGAATCATTCATTCAAACAAGTTTGTTTTTTTTCAATGAAATCGGAGTTGAACAGAGAGTAGAAAGTATCTGTCTCAGTTCAATGTAGACCTTAGCATACATATGCCGCATGGGAAACAAAGCTCAGGGGTCTATGCGCTAATCATAAGCTTCGTTTTAAGCGCTTATTGCATTCTATTAATGTATTGGCCTTACTTCATAAATGCGTTGGCTTGTAGGCAGGCTATACGCATAATGAACAAGTAGCAGACTTTTGGGAGTTCTCCATGGAGTTAGCAAAGGTAAAGCCAAAGTCCACATTCGATGCCATGGTGGAGGCTTCAAAGATAGAGCAGTTATATTTAGCATAAACATAAACTCATATGCCAGGTCCACTAAACATACTGAAATGTAATAATACCACAAGGATAAAGTCTCTACAACAGATCTGGACACTCGAATTGGCCTCACAAGGTATGAACTTAGGAATTGGTGCAAGACAGAAAGCCTTGCAAGTTGTTTTCTTATGTATTAATTGGAGATAGCCAGACCTCTCATTAGGACTATTAAACAATTGTAGAAATATTCAGGCAATGATGATTTGTAGGAGACAAGCTAATGGAATGCATTCAGACATGATGTGCATATGAAAGCTTTCTGTTTCTTTTCTTCTTCTTTTTGTTTACAAAGTAGCTAGGATTTGCTAAAACACAAATCTTGATTGATTTACCCAAAAAATAAGTAACTAAGGAGATAAAAACTGAGACTCCAAAAATGTGATTTTCACAAGAACCAAAACACACAGTTGAGTGAGGATAGTAAATAATGTCGTTCTATCATGACTAAGAAAGCTCAAATTTAAACATGACTTTATACACAAATATGATATAACTAATCTTAATGGATAAAGACAATGGTATTAATAAAGCAGCCTATAAATAAAGAAAGAGAATCCTCCAAAACAAGCTGCAAGTAAAACCAACATTATGATATTTCATGCCCTCCTTCTAGCGCCATTTTGTGGACATGAAAATCTGCAAATGGTTAGTAGAATGACAAAACAACATAAACAAAAATTTATATCCCTATGAAATAATACTCCAAGATTCAAATGCAACCAAATAACAAAGATAAGCAAAGCATGTAAAACATGAAATATATCTATCCCATATTGGATTGGTGCTCTTTGAATATGTGAAAGAGCCCTTTCCCAATCCTTGATAAGCAGGATTGCCGAGATGATGATATAGACAATGAGATGCTATGAGCTCAAGTTGCCTATAGTGTAGATACTTTCAAATGTGGATGATGAAGAGCAAGATTGATTCTCAAATGAAGAGAGTAACCTTGCATGAAGTGTCTTGTCAAATTGTGTTGTTGTGCCTTGATTTTATAGATTCAAGGGTAGGATATTGAGAGATTTTGAATGAATGTGGGATCATTGAAAAATCCAATGACAAGATGACACTTGTCAAGGAGTGAGAGGGTGAGGAATGTGCAAGTCTTGGCCAATGTGCCAATTTCAAATTTGAATTTTGCAATAAATGAATGTGGTTGAGGGTTTTTGGGGGGAATTGTGTTTGTCCAAAAAGTCAAACATGAGAGTTAATGAGGGTATATTCCTTGGGAATATGCCCTTGTGAGGGAAAATAGGTCTTTTAAATAAATCAATTAAAGTGATTTATTGTGCAAGTGGATGAATCTAGAGGATTCATGTAGTTAGGATTAAACTAATTAGGATTTGATTAATCTAATAGGAATTAGGTGATTTTGACTTTTGACTTATATTTTAGGATTAAAATAAATCAAAGTGAGAAGAAAATGATTTCAGATTTAATTAAATAAAGGTTTGTTTTATTTAATCAAAGATGATGATGTTAATTGTTAAATCAAATAAAGGTGAATTTATTTAATTTAAGTGGATGAATTTAGGAGATTTATGATTTAATAAAATAAAATTTGATTTATTTAATCAAAAGATGAATATTGGCGATGATGTCAAATGTGCATGTCTACATTTATAACACGTACATGATTCTTATTTAACTATTTTTTCCCAATTTGGAAAAAACTGATAGAGCACATTTTTTTGCAACATTCCTTTTCTATAGTATGGTCTGAAAGTGTTATTTTTTGCATTTTTTATTTCGATGTTGTCTTGTGCAATCTCTTAACAAGGCATATTCTATTCAAATGTTAGGAAGAGACAAGTGCAAGTTGAATTTTCTAAAGAGGAATCAAGTACAAGAACATTTTACAAGAAGATTTGGAAAAAGAGAACTTTTGGATGTATTCATGATGTTTTTGTGCTTCAAAGTTTATAGAATAAAGGATATTCATAGTATATAGTTTTATTTGAATATTTGAAGGAGGTGGCAATTGGAAAATAGTCTAAGAATCATTGTTTTTGTTATCAAATAGGGTTTGGTAATCATGGGATCAAAGTAAAGGAAAAGAAATGTAGAAAGTCAATTACACACAAAAAAATTGAAGCAAATAGAGAAACAGAGGCAAAAAGACAAAGGGATAGAAGAAAAAGGATTCGCCAAATGTGTTATCCTCAAATTCAATGCACTCAATTCAAGGGATAACCCCTACAAAACTTGTTTGTTTTGTAGCCCACGTACTCTAAGCACATAAAATGAGGAAAATTGGATTGCACTCAATGGATATCTTGACTTCCTCTCTTCCCCTAGAGAAAATATTAGTGAACAAGGAAACACCATCATTGACAAGCAAGAAAATCCAACCATCGATCATTCCCCTACTTACAATGAAGTCATTTTGGAAGAACCGATCCTTGAATGTCAAGAACATTTCGTTTGTAGTTCTCGTAAATACTCTCCTCCTAGGGAGGATATCATGGTGGAAGAAAATGAAAAAATTTGCCTTCCTTAGATGATGGTGAAAAGATGACACTAGATTGCCCTTTATTAGAAAACAGCAAACAAAGACTGTTGAGGTTATGAATGTGAAAGTGTCTGTTAGATCTCCCTTGATTAATGCATCTCCTACGTACCCTATGGGACATCCTAAGAATCCTCTAATTATTTACCCACCTTCACACAAACCTCAAACTCAAAACAAACCCAAACTTATGCTTTACCCACCTAAGAATAATGTGTCGCAATAGTCGAGTCATGCATGTTCACCCATCCTCAAAAAGTCATTATGAGCATTAACCTCTGTTAGTTCATCAAAATTCGCATTTTAAACCAAGTTGTGAAAATTTAGTTTTGGGAGTTAGAAAATTTTCCGCACATGTAGGAGCGATAATTTTTAGTGCTTTTACATATTACATGTAGGAGGTATGTTTTTCACCACTCACATATATTTCATGTTGCAGCTCTGCTTTTCGCCACTCTTACATATTACATGTAGGAGCGTTGATTTTTAGCACTCTTACAAATTTCATGCCTTAGTCATTTTCTAGCACATGTAGGAGCAGAGTTTTTTTAGCGCATCTGCATCTCAAATCTCAAGTCACATGTAGGATCTTTTTTTTTCATCACCCTTACATATTTCATGTAGAAGCTCTATTTTTCATCGCTCTTACATATTACATGTAGGAGTGTCGATTTTTAGTGCTCTTGCATATTTCATGCCTTAGTCATTTTTTGGCACATGTAGGAGTAGAGTTTTTTTGTGCTTCTACATCTCAAATCTCAAGTCACATGTAGGAGCTCTTTTTTTCACCGCTCTTACATATTTCATGAAGAAGCTTTATTTTTCACCACTCTTACATATTACATGTAAGAGCACTAATTTTTAGCGCTCTTGCATATTTCATGCCTTAGTTATTTTTTGGCACATGTAGAAGCGGGGTTTTTCAATGCTTCTACATCTCAAGTCACATGTAGGAGCTCTATTTTTCACCGCTCTTACATATTTCATGCAAAATCTCTATTTTTCACCACTTTTACATATGACATGTAAAGTCTTAGTTTTTCAGTGCTCTTACACTCAAGTGTCCTTCCCACATGCAAAAGCGTTGATTTTCACCGCTTTTACATATGATATGTAAGAGAATTGGTTTTTACTACTTTTACATGAAACTACCCAAGTCCTCCAAAAACTAGAAGTGTTGTTTTTTATTAGTTTTACATGTGATATGTTACAGCGTTGTTTTTTAACACTAGTGCATCAAATACAGATCCTCCAAGATGTAAAGGTGCTAATTTTTAGTGCTCTTGCACAAACAATAGTTTTTCACTGACATTCAAAAATTATCCAAAAATGCATTATTAGCTTCGTTCTCCACCATCATCACATTCAAGCTTCTAAAACCCATGAAATCGCTCGGATTTTTATCCAATATGTAGTGTCTTGAAAATTTGAGTAATTGCATCTAAAGTGCAAAACCCCATGCTAAAACCTCAGTTTTTCCTACCTTTCCATCAAAATTGTTAAAGCCTACTCTTGCATACATTTTGATTTCTTGTGCCCATATTCCAGACCAGTTTTGATCAATTTATTGCCTATCACCAAGCAAGAACGCTTTGAAGTACAACCCAAAAGTTATTCCCATATTTTAATTTTTTAAAGAACTGTTCATCAAGGGTTCAAGAAAAATTTGAAGACGAAGATTTCTCAATAGCCTCAATGAATAAAATGATGGATTTCTAGCTTATTCTACATTTGAAAGGCACCGAAAAGCCTTTGATTAAATCAGAGGAGTCAATCTCAAAGAATCCTCATCATATCCAAAGTACAATCCAATGTCAGACAGTGATGATTGAAATTGATGTTGAGCCATATTTTTTGCCCTTGCACAAACAATAGTTTTTCACTGACATTCAAAAATCATCCAAAAATTCATTATGAGCTTCATTCTCCACCATCATCGCATTCAAGCTTCCAAAACCCATGAAATCGCTCGGATTTACATCCAATATGTAGTGTATTGAAAATTTGATTAATTGCATCTAAAGTGCAAAACCCCATGCTAAAACTTTAGTTTTTCCTACCTTTCCATCAAAATTGTTAAAGCCTACTCTTTCATACATTTTGATTTCTTGTGCCCATATTCCAGAGTAGTTTTGATCAATTTCTTGCCTATCACCAAGCAAGAACGCTTTGAAGTACAACCCAAAATTTCTTCCCATATTTTAATTTTTCAAAGAAGTGTTCATCAAGGGTTCAAGAAAAATTTGAAGATGAAGCTTTCTCAATAGCTTCAATGAACAAAATGATGGATTTCTAGCTTATTCTACATTTGAAAGGCACCAAAAAGCCTTTGATCAAATCAGAGGAGTCAATCTCAAAGAATCCTCATCATATCCAAAGTACACTCCAATGCCAGACAGTGATGAACTGCATGTCATCATGAATTTTTTATAGAGAAAGATGTTCAAGAAGGCTAATTTTTGCCTTAGATTAGATTTCCTAGTTTTAGCATTTTTCATGCTTCATGTAAATAAGTTTTGATATTTTACATGTCATTTTGGAAAAATTAATTACATGTTAAACAACTTTCTTCTCCTACATCTATCAAAGCTTCAACGCTGCTACAATGCTCACAGCGGAAGTGTTGAAATGTTTCTTGAGAATTAATAATGAAGTGATTGAATGTGTAGATGATTCTAGAGAGTGAAATGGATGAATAGAAGATTTTTTTGAAGGTGAGATGAGAAGAATTTGTTGTTTTCAAGGTTGATAGGTCAAAAAGGGGCATTACAATTTGACTCCAATCGAGTGTGTAATACCTTTGCCAACTTTACACACAAGAATCTGTCAGGGATGGTAATGTACCACACAAACGTCTGTGCACAACACTTACATCCTCGACAAATATTCTCTCACCGACACACAGGAGAAATACCAAGTGGATGGAAGGTAAATGGGTGATGTGGAATTTCACCTTCGGATTTGATTTTCTAAGGCGAGGGTATGTGAAAGGGGAATTTTCCTAAGGGGTGAAAATTCACTCCTCTAAATTTTCCCCCCACTTTAGTGAGCACAAATATTGATGAGCACTCGATAAAGTAGATCAAGAGGTTAGAAATGTATACCTAAATTGTCAAGGAAGCAAACCGTGATTTGGAGAGCTCGAAAGCACAGGACAGGAAAATGACTCCACATGTACTCTCCTTAGGGAGTTTCGAACAAAAGGACTCCATAACCCAACTAAACTATGAAGTTGTGCAAAGTACACCGAAGGCCCTTGGACTAACGATGGAAAAATCTCACAGGATGTAAGCATCTCACGGGCCCATAGACCTACAAGAAGGAAACTCCCAAGTTCTCTCTCATGAAGGAAATGTAGTTAAGTAAGCACCTTACAGGCCCACAGACCTGCAAGAAGGCAACCCCCAAGTTCTCTCTCATGAAGAAAGCCCAGTGTAGTAAGTTCCTTATAGGCTCCATACCTGCAAGAAGGCAACCACCAAGTTCTCTCTCATGAAGGAAGCCTAGTGTAGTAAGATCTTTATAGGCCTAAAAACCTGCAAGGAGGAATCCCCAAAGTTATCTCTCATAAAGGACACCCATTAGAAGGGGACTCCGTAGAGTTGAATTGGAAAGTGGCTTCACTGGCACACCTGCAAAGCAACATGTTAATCCATAGATAAAAAAATCCAAAGAATATAAATCAGCCATGCAATCAAACAAGTAGATAGTCACACAGACTGTCAACAAGTTAGAAGACCTTCAAAGGGGTTCCTCGATAACCCTTCAAAAGAAGCGGGGTCCACTCAAGGGATACACTATTTGAAAGTGTAAAAGAGACGTTTTTTCTCAGATCGATTCATCATCAAGGAATCTTTTTGAAAGATGTTCACTTCATCAAAGAATTTAAAAGGAATAAAATTCCCCCTTAGAAGGGGAAGGTACAAACTTCTCCCATAGGAAAATTTTGCTCCCTCCTCAGAGGAAAGTTCTCAAGTTCTTTCTTTGTGAACCTGTGATGAAGGAAACACATTCTATTAGGGGTCCAAGTTGGGAATGTGATTTAAAAAAAAAAGGTTTACAAGGGTTTTATGAAAATATTTGTTGGAAAGGAATACATTTTTTGAAAATCGAAGTATCATAGAAATGATGTTGTCACACATGCGAGGGACAACTCAAGCAAAGAAGAGAGAGAAAAAACACAAGAGACAAGGAGATTTGGTTTTGCGGGGTCAGATGTGCTCATGCTTATATTAATAATAGGTAGTTCTGGTGCAAGGTGAAAGATCATCAATCCCCACTAGATTAAGAGGAATGCATGAAAGAGAAAGTAAAACTAAAAAATTGTGTCAACATTGAAGGCAAGCCTAAATGCCCCCAATGCTTTGCATCGTCCCCACTTTGTTGAAAGTCAAAACACAAACATGGAAGAATGATGATACAAATAGAAGAAGATTTACAACACAAAATAACTCTTGTATCCAAGCACCAAAAAGGGTGACAAGGGTCATCTAGGAACCCATAATACAAGCACGGGGGAATACATCAAAACACACACACATCTAATCTAAAGATAAAGAAGGGGCCTCCCCTAACACTCATTGACCAAGAGATCGTTCACTTCCAGATCTAGATCATTATAAGGGGAAAGCAGAAGGGAATGCAGTCGTGGAATATTAAGGGGAGGAGCTTTTGATCCTCCTGCAACAAAGGGATAAGGAAGAAGTCCTCACAAGGTCTTCTCCACTCGAATCTTGTGGAGTTATGGTTTGTGATTTTAAGAAGATTGCTAACAAGGCTAGGACTTTCTCCAAAGAGTTGAACATGAACTTTATAGGAGTACCATGTCGTACCTCAATAGACAGAGAGGACAATGCCTAAGATTTACCACTTGGATCACTAAGCGACTCAGGAGTGGTGAAAAAATCAGGGGAAGCCGGAACTTGCTCTGTCACTAGAAGAGAACAAGCTAGCATAGGTCCACCCTTTGGAGAAAGTGGGCTCCTTTTATGCCCTCCATTGCTAGAAGGGAAAACCTCTACCTTTTGCTTTGTTGGGGGATGTGAGCTTCCCATAGATGATACAATAGGTGTGGAGGAGGAGGAGAAAACCACAACAGACACCATCAAGGTATTTGACATTTGCACAGGTTTGGGGAAAGGTGAGATGTACGGAAGGGACATCGAAAGGGGCAACTCGACCCAAAGAGAGATAAACACATGCACCTTTTTGGGGTCAGGTGCATTCACACTTACAATAGGAGCTAAAAGCGAGGTTGAACTTAATTGAATGGAAACAAAAAGGATGAAAGAGGAGATAATGCAAGGCCCCAAAGCAGGGATGGTCATCTCCTCTTCCATCTTCTCTATAGTGGCCTGCTCAACCGCTAGAGCCTTTTTTCGGTGCTTACGCTCATGCGCAAGGTGGTTTCTCTAACTCTTTGAGCTAGAGGTTGGGAGCTACAATCGAATAGAAGACTCCTACTCAGCTATAGGGGTGTCCATCACAACCACTTCTAGTGGAGGGACAAAATTCTAAACGAGAGTAGGAAGAAAAGACTGGGAAATAATGGGGGGATTTGTCTCTAGCACCTCAGCGGTGGGCCTTTTCCCATTCATTGCTTTAGAAGCAAGAGTGGTGGGAGGCCACAGAGGTCGAGACATAGAGGATTCCCCGTGAGGACCCTTTCTTCTATCATATAGGTAGGACCAATGTCTAGGAGGCATGGTAGGAAGGTCCAATATCCTAATCTTGGCTTTGCACCAATCAGGTACCATCAAGTTTCTCATCTAAAAACCAGGAGTATTCATCCAAAACTCTTCTTCAAAAAGAGGAGATGAAGAGGCACCTTGAGAATGGGTAGGACTCTCCTTTCCCTTTCAAGAAGAGGAGGAAACTTGTTGTTGTACTATCAAAAGGGTAAAATTCAGTTATTCTTTGCCCCCGGTCTTATGCTTCACATAATTTTTGTAAAGTAGGTTTGGGTAAGTGAAAGAAGTTGAGTCCACGAAACATGGAAGTTTTTTCCTTAGCGAAAAAAATGAAATCGACATTGCAAAAATGGGATCTCGTTTTTAATAAACGGGATCTCGAACCTAAAATCAAAAAATGGGATCCCGTATTTTAAAATACGGGATCTTGCTTTTTAAAATACGGGATCTTTCTTTTTAAAATACGAGATCCCATTTTAACAGGATCTTGTTTAAAATGGGATCCTGTTTTTTAAAAAGTGGGATCCCATTTTTTAAAAAGCGGGATCCCGTTTTTTAAAAAGCGAGATCCCATTTTTGGAAAATTTTCAAAACGGAATCTCATTTTGAAAACATTCCAAAAATGGAAATTTCCATTTTTGGCAACTTTTCAAAACGGGATCTTGTTTTGATACTGTCCATTTTTGGAAAGTTTTCAAAACGGGATCCCATTTTGTAAAGGACCCCGTTTTGTAAAAGCATAAAAAATAATTTTTTATTAAATTTTTAAAATTTGAAATTGGTTTTGCTTTGAAGTCAGGTTTTTGCCCCTGGATTTTGGTTCGGGAAAAGCATTGGGAGTCCAAACCTAGGCCTTCAACCAGGTTTGACCTGCAAGTTGAAGGTTCTAACAATGTCAGAGAAAATACTGAGTTTGGACATATGGCTGACGACTTTTTATGTAGAATTTTTTGACGAAATTAAAACCCATTTTAGATGAGATAATGTAGATTCCAAATATGTAATTTTTTTTACAATTGGATTATTTTTTCTATTTTTCAATTAATTTCTGATGAAACTGGTCCATAAACTCTAAATATCAAAGTTTTTTACTATTTTAATAACTTTCGATCAACATAACATTTTGACGAACGGATTGCACAAGAACAAACTTCAGATAATTCTTTCCAATTTTAAAAAAATCAAAAACTAATAAGTTTAGGTCATCTTATGCATTTGGTACAGGATGATTTTTTAAAACAACAAATATGCCTAGTAAAAAATTAACAAAAAATAAAATATTCAATAAAAAATTACAAAAAAATATCGAAAACAACCTTCAGTGAGTCACAAATATTTTGCCTAAAGGATTTAGAAAAATACGATAATTGAGGTCAAAATATGGATGTCGTACACGTGCATGGTATGGTAAAAAAAAATGACTTTTAAATAGTGGTTTTTGGAAATGCCTGTTGAAACTCAATTTGTATAATCTGGGTACTGAAATAAATTACATATTTGGAAACTAGATTTCGAGTACTACATTTTATGATTAGTGACTTTTTTGAAGTTTACATCTCTAAGTGCTTCAAATTTTAAGATCGATGTGTCAAATTCTGAAAATCAGGGAAAACACTTCCACTTTTTGGCCAAAAAGTGGACTCAACTTCTTGCCAACACCCGTTTGTTCTTAGGGGAAGTGGACTAATCAGGGTGGGCCAAAAAATGATCCAATGAGTAGCCCCCATGAGACACCAATGAATGGTAGCCAGTATCATGCACAACATGCACAAAACCTTCATGGGATAATTTCAAACACTTATGAATGACAGGCAATTTCGTTCATGGAAGCTAGCCAAGGTATGCCTAAATTCACCCTGAACAAATCTGATTCTAGAATAACATCAAAGGTCGTGTCCACAGCCTTAGGCCCAACTAGGATGAACAAATTTATTGAGCCATCCAGCTTGAGAGAAAGGCCATCATGCGTACGAAGGGTAGATTTTGTTTCTTTCGACTTCTTACTTTGTAATGAATTCAACCAGAGTGTCTCCTCTGTAATGACATTCACTCAACTCAAAGAGTCAACTAAGACCCCTGTCACAATGTTCCCATTGAGACAAGTCAGAATGTAGAGGGGAGAGGGCTTGTTGTTCAAGGAACGTCTTGTGAGGTGAATGTCACATTTGACGAGTGAGTCACAGACTACATGGTAGGAGTAACTGTGACCATGTTAACATACACCTTGGGCTGAGTGGTAGAGTTAGAGGGATCAATAATTAAGATAGTAGAATGAGTTGGAAACATGTATGTGTATATCTTCAACTCACTATTTTCTTTCGCCATCAAATTTTTTTCATTTTGTTTACTCCCATCGAGATGAATAGTATCGTCCTTGAGGCAGTCCTGTATCTTGTGACACAGGTGCATATAGCATTTGGTATCATGTATGTTTACTCGATGGTACTGAAAAAATGCATTTGCATCATACCAGTCAAGGTAAGGTTACTTTGAGACGTTGAGGGTTCTCCAAGGCTATGATCTTATCCTTTAGCAACTTCTGTAGGATGGAAGAATAAGATTTCACTAACTTTGTGAACTTTCTGGGTAAAGCCACAATAGTGGGTTACAATGTTTTCCATGAAGAAAAATTAGAAATTCCCATCAATTTTTGAAAAAATGGCTTACCCCTTCCCTTCTAATTAACCCCCCCTTCGAATGAAACCCCCCTTTGAATGAAACCCCTTCTAATGAACCCCCACCCCCTTCTAATGTACCCCTACTTGCACCATATAGGGGGGTTCATTTGAACCCACTTTTTTTTACTTCCCCCTCCAACATTTCAAAATTTATGCATTTTTTTTACTATCGAAGCCCGGGAAGGAGGTGCAAATGGATTCAACTTGATAAACCAAGGTGGAGGATTGTAGTGATCGAAACATGCTTTCCAACAACTATAAATTTAATATATTTTCTTTTTATTTTATATTTTAATTTTGAATTTTACTAAGCATAGGTTTTTCATCAAACATCAAGTTCGATGAAAAATCATTGTGGAAAAATAGTAAATTTGAGAAAAAAATATTGAAATATATATACACGCTAGGTACTGATGTCCTTGTTCCAACAAAAAAAAAAAAATTGAATTTCAATACATACCAAAGAAGTTATGTGATCTGAAGTGGACCTATGTCAAAATTGTAATTGGTTTGACTTGAAAATTTAATTAAAAAAAAAATTCAACAAAACGTTATGAAACGAATTGAAAGCACTAGATACTAGTGTTACCAACCTAAGTTCAAAAGAATTATAATTTTATCCTTTCTACAAAAAAAGTTATGTGAGTCGAAGTACACACCACTTTTTAAAAATGTTGTTTACTATTAAAAACTAGTTATCAAAGGAGGTACAAAAAAAATTACAATTTCATTTCATTTAAAAAAAAATACATTTAAAATCTACATACAAAATCTTACAAATCACTAGTTTAGATAATTTTCAAATTCCTAACAGTTTACCTACTAAGGTGTCAAAAAGTGAAGTTTTTTTATCTAAAAATGTTGATTTCAATGTCAATTTTGGCCAAAAAATATAACCCATTATTGTGGAATGACCCTTTTGTTGTGTGAGGATACTATCATTCATTGTGGCTACTACATTCACAAAAACCTTGCCTTTTCCTAAGATCGATATAATGGAATTTCTTTCTGAACGAGAGCGTGAGGAGGATACCCTGAACTGAACTACCGCTTGTTGATATTCTTGTAATTCCACACACATATACACGAAGGAAGGGTATTTCATAAGGGGAAACTTTTCCTACCAAGGTCTCTGTAAACTCCCTATGAACACCTTCTACATGTCAAAACTGGGTAGCAGGTACAAGATCTATGAAAAGAGTGTTTGATACCATGATATGAATCAATTATCTTCTCAGCATCCCCTTGCTTGCATCAGATGAGATCCAAAAAGGTCATCTTCAGTTTGATGTTGGCTTGGAATCGTCGAAGAAACTGATTTACAAGTTGATCAAATGAGAAAATAGAATTTTCGGGCAAGGAACAGTACCATTCGAGTGTCATATCCTTAAGAGATCAAGGGAATAATTTTGACATCAACACATTCTAATAGAAGAAGTCTATACAAATGGAATTAAAGGTGGACACATATGTTTATGGGTTCCCTTTTCTGCCATATTTCTCAAATTTGGGAATCTCCCTTCCTTGTGGGAAGGGAGTGCTTAAGATTGTCACTAACAATGGGCTATGTCAGAAAAAGGGTTGAAAGATAGACTGAGTAAAGGCATGGGAGAGACTTTCCAACGGGTTTTTCATACGACCCATATTCTAAAGGAAGGCATTCAAAATAGGGTCAATAGATGACAAGGGACCAATGGAACCTTCAGAACCACTACCACTGAAACCACCTCCGGAGGCACCACCACCACTATGACCACCGTCGAGGCTTCCATCGGAGCCACCTCCACTACTGAATCTATCTCCATGACCTCCAAAGCTACCTCCGCTACTGAGGCCACTGCCACCCATTCCACCAACACATCTGCCACTTTGGGTAGTAGGAGGGGTGAAACTAAACCCAAGGGGTGTTTTTTCACCTTGAGAGTGTGAGGCCCTTGATTCGTCCATGTAGATGGATGCAATGGGCATTGGTATGCCTATTTTTTTTTCATAGGTATCAAACACTTCCCCTTGGGTGGTATCCAATCTAGGCCTATACGAAGGGACATAAGCTTCGATTAGATCAGCAAGGCCGTATAGAAATTTTATGCCTATTTGATCTTTCCCTAGCAACTCTCTCACCTCACTTGCAAGCCTAGCATCTCTCACCATTTCACTGCTTTCTCTAGGTGATTTACAAGGTCCAATAACCTATTATCTAATATCATAAGGTTTTCCACAAGAACATGCACATCATCATCTTCATCTATGAACAAAGGCTTAGGGGATACTAGAGGAGTATTCACATGAGTGGTCTCTTCCATGAAACACATCTCATTAGCATAATTTATGGGAAAGAAAGTGGTAAAATCATTAGTTAAACCAATGGGAATGTTGGAGGTGAAACTAGGAGTGACCTTTGTCTTCTCCATTAGTAAGTGTCACACACTTCGCCTAATAGTGTACCCAGAAGTTGTGGACTGGGTTGTGATGCTTATAGACCTTCACAACAGTCAAGGCCACAACAATCACAAGGTATAAGGGAAAAGTCTCAATACCGATGAATGAGTAAACGTTGCTTCACATCGAGTTCACAAAAAATGTAAGAGAGGGGGACCAACCATGTCAAGGCTCCAGGTCACAAAGAGCCAAGAGTAGAGGGCTACCCTAACTTACCTCACTCTAAAGGGACGAGAATTGAGATTGAAGAGAACTATATAGTACTTTTGTCACTCTACAGACCCAAATCTCAGGTTTAGGCTAGGCAAGCTAGTTTTTGGAGTCAGTACTACACCTTAGACAACTCTCAGTCCAAGGACAATAACATAGTTCTGGGACGATGGCATGACGCATTGGCGTCTCTCTGGTGTGTTGACATCCATACGGCCAGAAAAAATTAAGTACAGTAAAAACCTCCAAAAGACCAACTAACTTCCTAGCTAGTTGATTGAGATAGAGAAAACAAAATAAAAAAGTATGTAAAAAATAAAGACAAAGATGATAAAGCAAGTAAATCAAGGCTAGGGTGATGAAGATGATCTCACAAAAGTTCCAGTTTTCCAGCTAGCTCCAGGCATATGTATACCTACACACAAACAAGAAGGGGAAAATTGTCAGGGCTGTATAGGGGCCTGCCTTAGTCACAACCCTATTTGGTGTTTCCACCTCCATGGACAGCCAAAAAGCAATGAAGTAGAATATGCGATAAAGAAAGTAGAAAGTAAATATTACAATAAACACTACAAAACAATACTATGCTACTCAATCAAATCACAAAGGAGAGGAGTGAAGCGTTACCACCTCCACCCAAAATCTCACTAGCCAATGGAAGAAGAAAGCAAGGTATGGACTTGGAAAAGTCACCACAACTACAATGGTGATGAGGGGAGGTCTCGCGAGACTCCAAACCCACACTTCTAAAGTTGATTCACACTTGCAATATCGAGTTGATGGAGCTTCAAATTTTTTGCAATGCTTACAATGGAAGTGTTGAAATGCTCCATGAGAATGAAGAAATGAAGTGACTAAATGTGTAGATGATTCCAGAGAGTGAAATAGATGAATAGAAGATTTTTTTGAAGGTGGGATGAGAATAATGTCATTTTTGGGGTCAGTTGGTTGAAGAGGGATGTTACAACTCGACTCCAATCATGTGTGTAACACCTCTACCAACTTCAGACACAAGAACCTGTCAAGGATGCCAACACGCCATGTAGATGTTCATGCACTACGCTTATGTCCCTGATAAATATTCTCTCACTGACACACTAGATAGATACCAAGTGGATGGAAGGTAGGTGGGTGATGTGGAGTTTCGCCTTCGAATTTGATTTTCTAAGGTGAGGGTACATGTGAAAAGGGAATTTTCCTAAGGGGTGCAAATTCACTCCTATACAATATCTAATTCAATAACTCAAGTTTAAAATAATTTTATGTGACATGTATTTACAAGAATTGTTATAATTATTAATTATATTCCTACTTAATTATAGGTCCTAAGAGGGGTTTAACGTACATGGAACCAAATGATATGTAATCAACCAAGTTTGTGAATGTGGTTTTCGATGTGTTGTAGAGTTTTATAATAATATAAAACTTGTAAGAATACAAAGAAAGCTTGCTACTATGATTTTGAACTAAGGTAATTAATAATTGTTAAAAAATAAAGATGAAGCATATGAAATAGTTTTACATTGTTATATTGAGAAATTAAATGTAATTTTATAGATATGTTATATACTTTAATTTTTTTGTCATTTTATGGATTAATTATTATAGACTAATATCATAGTAACCAATGTGCAAAGACCTAATTGGCCTTGGGATTAAGGATACTAGCTAGTGTATAGTGTTGGATACATGGAAGATTCCTCGGTTTTGTGCTTTAACCTCTTCAGGTTTTGTTGTTAAAGGTTTGAGGTTTAGGGTTTTAGGTTTAGGTTTTAGGGTTTAGGGTCTTAGGTTTAGGTTTTAGGGTTTAGGTCCTAGGGTTAAAGGGTTTTAGTTTTTAGGTTTATTTTTTTTGGAACCTAGGGTTTATGGTTTTGAATTCTAAGTTTTGTGTCCAATTTAAGTTAAATTCTAGTTAATTTATGTATATATTTTATGCTTTTCAATTTACAATTTAACATTTTTTCTTTGGTTGATGATTTTGGTTACAAATACAATTTAAAAACTATAAAATATTCAACCTAATTACAAACTAAATAAACGAAAAAAAAATCAAGATATAAAGCCAAAAAAGTCTATAATTCAACCAACCTAGAGGTCATTAAGGTTGGTTGTGTCAACGGGATGAGGTGGCAGTGAAAATTTGGTTGAAGTTGCCTCTTAGTAATTCGTATGTGAAATCCTTTGTCACTCTTGGTTGGCCAAACTCATAGTGAAAAATGAAAATGACAGTCGTTTATTTAAAAAATAAAATAGCTTTCAATAATGCATATGCATTATTGAATAGGCACACGTTATATAACGTGCACATTTTTATTGGTGCATACCTTAATCTAAACACATACATGTTCAAATTTAGGCTCAGGTACCCAATTCAAGGCGTGTACACATTTCTTGCAAAAATAATTTGGCCGAAAATTCCCCTCTTTGTGGACCCAACTTCTTTCTTTTACCCTCACATTACATAATTTCATGAAAATATTTCCCATTTATAAATTCATAATAAGAAAAAATATACATGTTTGCATTCATAGCTTCCATGAGCTCAATGATATAGATATACATACAAAATACAATGGTCTAGATGTCCCCAATGTTGGTGCATACCTCCTAGATGTCCCCATCACTAGTGCATACATTCTAGGTGTCCCCAAACTAGCACTACAACCTCAAATCCTAGTCACCAACTATATGGGTATGTGCAGGATCATGATGGGCCAAAAAGTGGCAATATGATGGGTATGTGGCTGATGAATTTTGTTGTACCCAAAACTGATGAAACGAAAAGGGTTTTTCAAGGAGATTCTTAGCTTTCCAACAATATAAATTATTCTTTACTTTTAATTTAATAAATAATTATTATTCATTTTCTATTGAATTATGACTAAAGTCCTGATTGATAGGCTGATTGAAAAACATCTATAGCTTTCAAATGGTATCGTGCATTTTTTGAATCTGAAACATGCATCACATTCTATGTTTCACATACTATAAGATTAAAAATAAAAAATTGAATTTCATGAAGTTTTGACCAAATTAAGGTGGTCAGACATACGAGTCTTTATATTTTTTAAATTTGTAATAAAAAAATTATAATTAATGATTTACTTAAAAAAAAATACAATAAAATGTGCATCACATCAGTACACGAGTCCTCTACTTATATATAAATTATTATTTTTTTCATAAAAGCACTATAAGATAGCAACATATTCCACATTTCACTTTTCATGCAAAATCCATATAGAATTAACAAACTAAGTATAGTTTTAAAAAAAATTAAGCGACACATATTTCAACATATTATAGAAGTATTCCCAAATAATAAGGTTTCACTAAATCAAGACTCAATCAAAAATCTTACAAGATTATTCCAAACTAGGAAATAACTAAGTTCATAAGAACAAGCATATCACGCATTCCAAAAACAATATTTCCCAAATAAATGTATTTATAATCCAATAACCTTTCAAGCATAAATAATATAGGAATAAGAATTAGCATGCTTGTATTTAGAGTTCCAACTAGTGATAAATTTTATTTCCAACGTCAACCTCCACAACCATGAATTCTACATCTTCAATGTTTAAATAATCTCCAAACTTTATCCTTCTCTCAATAACTCGAGCAATAAACTCAAAATTCACAAAAAAACCCTCTCTTCTCACCCAAAACTCTCCAATAATGCTTACATAGATAATTGTAGAAGAATTAAAAAGAAGAAATCCAATTGGAAAAAGTGTAACAAATGGTAGAGAGAGCATTCTTATTTACACTAGGGTAAAAGTACAAAGCTATGTCACACTTTTATAAAGGAAATGGACAATACTGATCTAAATTTTAAACTTGAATCACTAGAAAGTGGCATATATGTTCTGAATTTTGAAATGATGTAAACTAATAAAATATGTATTTTTTAGTATATTTTATGTTTGTATTTTTTTGAAAAATATTAAAAATTATTTGAATATAGTTTTTTTATAAATTAACACTATAATTTAGTTGCTGATAAAATGCTAAAAAATGACGTTACATGGGACGTCAAGGTTTATATAGAAAATTTATTTATTTTCTTTCAAAAAAATTGTGTATATATTTATAACTTGAAACTTCAGGGCATGGATATTATTTTTTGTAATTTTAATAAATATATATTTTTAAATAAATATTTAAATATGCATGTATTAAAACATGACTGTTTCCACTCGATGTCATTTTATATATATTAAATATTTATCTAAAATAGAAAACAAGTTATACTATCTCAATCTAGATTCTTTTATCTAGGGCATCATATTTAAAAAAAATATAGTAAGTTTTAGTATTTTTCTTGACATGGTAATCAACCTAATATTTTTGTATTGATAACCTAATTTTAGTAATATATATATATATTGAACTAATAGAATAAATATATTTTTCAAAAATACACTTATGGATCTACAAAAGGGTATTTTTACTTCTTTTAAATGTTATTTATATGAGTAAGAGTTGTTGAAACATTAATTTTTTCGAATAATTTTTATTTTTTTAGTAAATTGGCTTCAAAGTGGTGTTACAAATGCATTTAGGCAACAATTTTAGTTGGAAAAGTTGTGGATATATTTAAGTTATCTAGAATGAGTCTTACTAGATCATATGTTTGACCAAATTTGGTTTTTAGTTTTAAATACTAAAATTCACTTGTGCTAATAAGTTGGCCAAAAGTGTGACACAACTTTGTACTTTTACCCACTACAATTTGAGCATATGAAGGCTACATATTAGCTTCTAAAACTACCACCTTCTTATCAACTAAGCTCAAGAAATGAGAGGTGGTTGCTTAAGCACGAGTTTGCAAACACATACTTAGTCCTGCTTCTCAGTTTTAGTTGATTCATACTTCTCATGATGATAACAATGAAACTAACTCAAAAAAGCAAGCTATGGTTTTCATATTGCATTGCAAATTGACTGACTTAGCTAGCTCATGGCTTTATAATTATTCTCCTACTTCCACTAAGCTTATATGTTGGTTGAAAACATAGTAATCAACTTTTGAATTCATTTATCTTAGTGTCACCTTTCATATTCATGTGCCTTATTGGTTGAGCACAGTTGACAAAGTCAACAAGGTGATTACTACATTCTCTTTACAAATGGTTTGAAACAAAATGATTTATGTGCTAATTAAAATCTTGGATACTTAGTCTCCCATAAGTGCTTCATGTGTGCAACCACTATTTAGTCATTTCATTCATATGACAATTCTTTAATGTATGTGCTTAACTTTATTCAAAAAAAAATCCAAATTCTTGTCATAAGATAATATATATATTGTAATCATTATTATATTTATATATATATACATTTATATTACATGGTATCAAATACATTTTTTTCCAATCAATATATACATAAACATATATCAAAATAACTTAATATATATGTATATTAATATATACATCTATATGTTTCCATTAACGTAGCTATATCTATTAATATATATATATATATTATATATATGAAATTATTTCAATATTCATATTTAAACACATATTCATGTACTCATCAATCAATGTATATACATGAAGTATATACACATGTGTGTGTGTTTCATAATTTTCCAATCGACATTCCCATGCATATGGGTTATCCATTCATGAGCATGCATAGCTACGTCTACCTAAGTATAAGCATGCATGTATATACTCATATGTATGAGTTATTATAGACATGTAAATATATACATATATACATTCTATATACATACTTCACTGATTAACATATAAATTTGAACACACAAAGAAGAACTTTCTCTGAATATAAAGACTCAATCACATATCCCCAATCAAAACATTCAGAGAACAAGATCATAACCCAATATAGAACATTCACAAACCCTGATCGATGGTTACTTACCATTTCTTGAACTATCTTAATCAATTAGACCATCTAGGAAGCGAGTGTGTGTATGGTCAATTAGGCTCATCAAGGTCACCGTACCAAGTTCTTCTCTTGATTGATACTCCCCCTCTCTTCCGAAGGTTTGAATCTACTTCTACATCTAGCTTAGTACATAACAACATTAGTTAGTTGATAAAATTACATTCACATGCATCATATATTTTCATCTTCAGAACATTATAAACACAAATTGAACTAAACATCCATTTATCATATTTCCATTAAGATTCATATATAAAACACAATCATATATATGTATATATATATATATATATATATATATATATATATATATATATATATAAGAATTTTAACTCATCAAGGTAATAGTATGTTGGTAACAGCTCAACGGGTTGTAATAGGAGGGAGGGAGGGGGAGAGAGGTGAGATAGAGAGAGGTAGAGAGAGAATGATGAGATAGAGAGAAGTAGAGAGGGAAAGAGAGAAAGAGAGAGAAAGAGAGGGAGAGAGTGAGAGAGAGGAGAGATAAATATAGGAGGGAGGGAGGGAGGGAGGGAGGATGGGAGGGAGAGGGAAGGAGAGAGAGAGAGGGAAGGAGAGAGAGGGAGGGAGAAGGGAGAGAGAGAGGTGATAGAGAGATATGATAGAGAATTAGAGAGGGGGGGAGGAAGGTGGAGATATTGAGAGAGGAAAGGAGGGAGGGAGGGAGAGATAAATATTTATAGAGGGATAGGTTACATAGGGAGAAGTAGAGAAGGAAGATGAGTGGGAGGAAGGAAGAGATAGATAGTGATAGAGAGAGACAAAGAGAGGAGATAGATAAAGAAAATTAGAGATGGAAGAAGAGAGAGAGAGAGAGAGAGAGAGAGTATGGTAATATAGAGAGAATTAGAGAGGGAAGGAGAGAGTGAGATAAATATATGGTAGGGAGAGAGAGGGAGAGAGTGAGAGAGAAAGAAGGGGGAGGGAGAGAGAGGGAGAGGGAGGGAGAGAGAGGGGAGAGAGAGAAGGGGTATGGAAGGAGAGAGGGAGGGACAAAGGTATGGAGGGAGAGGTAGGGAGAGGTAGGGAGAGAGAAGTGATAGAGAGTAGAGAGAGAGAGAAATATGGATAGGTAGATAGGTAGTTCTTGAGCTCAAGGGAGAGAGAGTTAGATAAACTACATGGTGTTAGCTAATTTCTCATCAACGTGATTTTTGAAATTCTAAAAAAAAATAACATTTTAGGGAAGCACAATAGACGCTATTTTGATAAAAAAAAAAAAAGACCACTTTGTTTGCTCCCCCTTTTTCAAACCCTTCATCTTCACTATTTTATAAAATAAAATATGGTGTGATGGATGATGGTCCTAGGCCCTAAATGCAAAGAACTTAGGATGAAAGAGATCTTATTCCTTGTTTCATTAAGATGTAGATCAACAAGGTGCACAAATTGACTTTCAACCTCAAAGGTGAGCCAATCAGACTTGGATCTACATCTATTTGAGGATAGGAATGAATTTGGAATGATTTGAAATGATTAAGATAACTAAACTATTAATTAAAATATGAAAATGTAATATCATGAAGCTAAATAGATTGAATTGGTAATTTGCAGGTGGATTAGGGAGAGGTAGAGTGATGTGTATGTGTGACCAAAAATTGGATTTGGCATGCCAAGAGGGACTCAATCACCTTAGGGTGAATGGGTCTTTGATGGGTGGGGTCCTAAAACTAATTTTGTAGTCCTCTGATGCTCGATCAGAGCTCCTAATTCCTTATTGCAAAATTGTCAAAATGCCATAAATGTTTTTTTACGTGAGCTTTTGTATCTTGACATGGTTTCAATGACAACAAATGAAATAGTAAAAAATAGATCTTAAAACTCTCTCCAATCCTCTTCCAACCTATAACTTGCACATTTACACAAAGGGAAAATGTTGTGTCATATAGAGGTTTGCCTCAGTCAAACCCCGTGTAAGTGTTCCCACTTCCACAATGGCAATGCCAATGATAAAACCTTAATGGAAAGGAAATAAATGATGAATGAACAAGAATTTTGTAGCTCACCACCCTTCAATTTCTTCCTTGAAGAACTGAATTCATACACATCTACGGATATTTCTTGATAGATTTTACTTGAATACTTGGAGACCTACAACAATGTTACACTTCATAAGAAAATATGAACACACATAAACTTTGACATGATGTTGGATCTTGAATTGCTGCAATAAAATCTGAAAAATGTTACTCTTAACAATAATGTTTGATCTAGGTGGTGGGCCTAGCTTGATTGGCTAAAGAATCAAATTGCAGGCAAGAGGTCACAAGGTCTAGTCTCCCCACTATCCCCATGGTATCAAAGGGCGTGTCATGCCAGCGTCACTAGTCATGTCAATATTTTTTCTTAAGTGCACTACAATTTATAGGGGGATGAATACCCGACTGATTCCTACATTCTAAAAAAATATATAAATAATAAATAATAATAATGTTTGATCATAAATTCTCCTTCAAATTTTTTTCGAGTTTCAAATGATCAAAGGACTAGGTATTTGTAGACCTATTTATCCAATTTCTCAAAAATTTGATTCTAAAAGCCAACACTTGCAATTTGAATTTTGAATGTTAAAATTTTGCCAACATATTTGAATTTTGGTCCTGACTAAGAAGGGGTGCCCATTCACCCATGGAAAAATGGGTCCTAGCCCAAATATCCATGAGACTCAAAGTCTAGGGTAATTTAATGATTGGATGCATTTACTCAATGCTTGTCCTCCTTCATAAAATGGTAAAAATTGGGCTTTGTAATGCATAATTTGGAAAATTAGAAGCTTCATTAAGTCCAATAATTTAAGGGGACAAAACATAATGTGAAATTTCTAACATATGCAATTTTGTACGCTACATTTTCAAAAAAAATAGTAGTTTATAAAATAGATTTGGAACACTACAACTCTTGTTCTTGTTGCATCTTCAAATTTTGAGTGTAAATATCTTCATTGTATTGTAAACATAAAAAAAATCTACTTAAAAAAAAAAAGTGAAATCCTAAGAACCATTTTTGTGTTACAACTTGGTGCACATACCCATTAACAAATTCAATGTGTGATTTTGTCTACTTGCACTTTGTGATTGGTAAGGTGTCTTGTGTGGTAATTTGGACCATGGGTTAATGGGAAACTTAGCTTTCATTTATATTCAATTCCTTTGAAGATTACACCATCTTGCATTTGGATTGTGGGTAACTAGTCCAACAAAGATATCTCTCTCATGTAGAAAAATAAAATAACACACATTAAAACTCAATTGAAATAGAATACCAACAATATAATTCTCATATTAATAGTCACAAATAGGTTACAATATATCACAATGGGATTCCAACATGTTGGGCCTTATTTGTTTAATTATAAATTGGCATAATATGTATAAAATATAAAATTAAAATTATATTACAATGGAAAAGATGATAATCTATATTATAGCTAACTATCTAGTTGAGATTAAATGAAAATGAATTTTTCTTATATAGTATATTTTTTCCATAGGAGTTATCTCAGTTAGCTACAAGCTAGTGAAAATTTTGATTCTATGAGATGTGTATTTGACTAGACATGTGGGTGATCCCACAATAGTGGTTTACAATTTTTGGCCAAACTGGACACTGCAATTATTATTTTTAACTAAATCTTCATATTCGGGAACCTATAGCGACTAAAACATGAGGAATTTGAAGATGATGCAAACTAGAGTCTCATCACATTTTGTTTTTAGATTCTAAAAATATTTTTGGAATCAGATTGCAATTTTTTTCCATCTCCCATGAAAACTGGTTTTTTTCAGAAAACAACATTTTTAAAAAGTGACGCTCACCGTATACAACAGAACTTTTTTTGTATGAAGGATAAAATTCTAATTTTTTTGAATTTAAATTTTTAACTACGATATCTAGCACTTTCATTTGGTCTAATAGTTTTTTATTGAATATTTTTTCCTTAATCAAGTTTCAAAGTCAAACCAATTGCAATTCAGACATAGGCAGACTGTATACAACATAACTTTTTTTGTATGAATTGAAATTCAATTTTTATATTTTTAATGGATCAAGGACATCAATACCCAGCCTCAAAATATTTTTAAAAATTTTATTTTGATAATCTGCTATTTTTCCACATGTGCAAAACAAAGAGCTTGATTTTTGATGAAAAACCTATGTTTAATAAAACTAAAAAAACACATACATAATAAAACCAAAACATATTAAAATTTAATTTGTTGGATAGATCGTTCTAAGGACTACCATATTCCAGTTGGGTTTGTGAATTTTCCTCCATTTTCATCCTCAACCCGAGCTTCGAAGGGTAGAAATCTGCTAAAATTTGGTGGAAGAGGGGGAAAAGGGCAAAAAAGGGGGGTTCGAGTGAACCTCCCTTCGAACGAACCCCCCTTCGCTCGAAAGGGTGAAGGGGGGTTCACTCGAACCCCCCTTTCTTTTGAATTTTCCATTTGTTTCTATGAAGAAACGTGACATCATAGGGTTCAAGTGAACCCACCATGCAAAAGGGGGTTCGCTCGAACTAGGGATTCGACCAAACCCCTCTTTTGGGTTCGTGTGAACCCCCAAGTTCGAATGAACCCTTGAAAACATGAAATTTCGAATGTGTGAGCATCTTTACAAATTTTCTTCTGCATCAAAATTGTACACCACTATTATGGGTTTACCCATGTGAAAGGATTTATTAAAATCAATGGGTCACAATCTAGTTCACACCACAAAATATCCTAGCTCTAGTTTACCTTGAAATATGTTATTTCTTTCCACACACTTTTTAAAGTTACCAAAAAATATAGATAGTGAAATGGGCTATATGTTGGTTACTCCTAGTAATAGGTTAGAAACCTAATTAAGCCTTTGCAATGATACACATTTTTTGGAAACTAAATTCAGCATTATATAATCAATATAGAGTGTTTATACCCAAAACTAAGGTAGAATGTGGAAGAGCAGTGACTAATTAATGGCTAGAGTGTAATTACAATCCTAAAAAAAAACAAAAATAGTAAAATAAAATATTACTAGGTGACAAAAGATTGCTCTTACACCTTGGAATGCTTCTACATTATATTATCAACATACAATTTTATTGTGACTAATACAATCTTGGGTTTCTTTGGTGGTGGATTTTTTCCTTTAAATGGTTTATCCACATATATCTAATATTTATATGGCTTGCATATTTTCACTTTCTTCTCCATTATGGTTTAATCACATGTTTAATTAAATTCAAATATTTAATAGGTAAACTATTA
This sequence comes from Sequoiadendron giganteum, assembly GCA_007115665.2. Lineage (NCBI taxonomy): Eukaryota > Viridiplantae > Streptophyta > Pinopsida > Cupressales > Cupressaceae > Sequoiadendron > Sequoiadendron giganteum. Next base: position 162,632,563 of record CM021107.1, read on the forward strand.
TTGTGTCATTCACCCTATATCCAACACTCCATAATCACTTGAGAAAGCACAACAGAATAGAAAGGTGGAGATCTCCATCAAAAAATAGTATATCATCATGATACATGAAAAAATACAAAATTCACTTAAAAAGGACCACTAGAAGGAAAAGAATAATAATTATGTGTAAAACATAGTCTAGGAATGTTAGAAACCCTAGATCAGACATGCAAACCTAAACACCTTCCACAGAAGAGAAAACATAAAAAAGCAAAGCTTTGCATGCGAATGTGCAAAATGATATATTCAGGAATTCAATATTACAATGAGATGATTTGCTTTATAAAATCAAAGTATGCAACCCTAATGTTGACCTAAAATTAGCTCAACCTAAGTAAAGTTATGCAAGTGTAATTAAATATTAATTACACTAACACCCCCCCATAAGTGCAACTTAGGGAGACTAAATAAGCATGCACCTAAAACTAAGATGAATGCAAGAAAACATGAATCGGTCCTGGCAACTAGGTCTGATTAGGTACCCATGTACAAATGCAATAATGAGGTAGAAAAGGAAAACCCAGTGGGACAACCCCCCCTACAATGAGATGACTGCTGCAAAGAAGCACTGGAAGAACACTGTGGAGTAACACTGGAACCACAATCTGGCAAGCAAGGAAAGATACTTCTATCTACAAGAAACCATATCAGAATCATCATAATGTGACAGCAGACCAGATGCCACAGAACACTCGAACACTCCAAACTGGAACAACCCTGGAATCCATGAAGCAACAGTAGATGATATGATGATGATAGAATCTAGAAGCCATGAATCTTGATGCTGATGTCAAAACTGAGACTAAAACTCTTCCATGGGAAAAAGTACCATACAGACTAGGGAACAATAACCACAAATTTAGTGGCCCTCAAACTGAGATGGATCCGATGCAGATCACTAACCATAGGCTCTCAATCTAAAGTGTGAACCAAAATGAATTTGGTATGTGTCAAGCTAAGACAAAATATGGCCAAAAGAAACTAAGAAACCAGATTACAACCCATGCGAGTTGCCATCAAAACATGATGAAGATTATTATGCAAGAAACCCCCCCGAAGGAAATTTATATCAGTTTATTTATTACAATCCCCAATGATTGCAAAATGAGAGAATGCCTAACATGTATAAACATAAAATGAAAAAGACCTAAGATCTATGTAGAGTATTAAACCAGCTTTCTAATGTTACAAGAATGGCGAAAAAAGGATCACCGAGTCAAAAGATATGCCCTCCGGAGTGAAAACAACAACATCTAAGTTCAAGGACCTGCAAAATAAATCTGAAGAAAAATATAGAAAAACTAAAATGTTGAATAGATCGGTGCTGGAATCAGCTTTCCAACGATATCTTGTTTGCAAAAAACGGACACCGTACGCAAAAGTTATACCCGATTTTGTCAAAGGTGCTCCAAAATGGCCAATAAGGCCTGCAGGCAGCCTAGGGGGCTAAAAAAAATTCGACCCCTGGTCCTGCATGCGACCAAGGGCTGGCGGATAGGGGGCTGGGGCAGAGCCCCTAGTCATGCATGTGACCGCGTGGCATGCAGAGGAAGCGGTTGGGGGCTGGGCGCATAGCGCCCGGTCCCCCAGACGACCTGCGCTGGTGCATTTTGAGCCTGCGGGGGCTGAAGTCTGATCGGCGGTGCTGGGTGGGGGAGCCACCGGCGACGGTGGTGCAGCGGTGGCCGCCTAGTGGCTGCCCGGTGGTCGAATCCATTAGAACTGCAGGTGCAGGCGTGACTCTCGAAAAACACATTTTTTCAATTTTTTTTTAAATCCGTGCCTCGAAAAGCGTGTACGACCTCCCTGGAAAACAAATTTTGCCCTCCAAACCAATTTCATCAAAATCAACGAAACGAAGGGTGATCTTAGGGTTTTGGGGCACTGTGAACGCGATGGCGGTGTCCGTTTCGCTCCACGATGCTCCAAAAAAATGGCAACCTCCAGAGCTTGCAAAAAATCACCCAACTTGAAACCCTTACAAATCTGGCAAATCATGGCCAAAATCTGCAAAATGAAAGCCAAACCTGACTTTTTCTAGCGCTCTAAATCCAATGGTGAAGCCCGATTTGATCCAAAACGCTGCATAGATGAGCTCAAGGCATGAAATCCTCGAGGAACCCCGAACGAAATCTGCAATGGTTTTCTCCAGAACTTGAGAAGGAGCTGCATGTCAAGGCTCTGATACCATGTTAGAAACCCTAGATCAGACATGCAAACCTAAACACCTTCCATAGAAGAGAAAACATAAAAAAGCAGAGCATGCGAATGTGCAAAATGATATATTCAGGAATTCAATATTTCAATGAGATGATTTGCTTTATAAAAGTAAAGTATGCAACCCTAATGTTGACCTAAAATTAGCTCAACCTAAGTAAAGTTATGCAAGTGTAATTAAATATTAATTACACTAACAGGAAAAACAAAAAAATTATAGTCTATGAACACACATAATAAATAATGGAAGGATGCATACTAATCATGACATGAATCAAACTATTATTTATCTCTATCAACCAAAGTATACCATGTGTGTTCATTAATGCAACATTACTATGTGTGTAATCATAATATAAGGATATTTGAAATATTTCACATGTAAATTTGTACCTTGAGCACCAAAAATGCCTAAATAATAAATATGTTAAAATAATTTGCATCACAAAGTGTATCATCATGGAATAAAGAGTCCTCAACCTCATCTTGAGATGGTAAAGAAACATTACTTTGCTCGGTAATATACATATTTTAATGGAGCAATAACATAAGATAGAGACTTCAATGGCTATCATGAATTATATGTGGGGTAAAACTACATGTTGAGTTGAAAATAAATAAGGTGTATCATGTAAAGGCGCATGATTATTGTGAAAATAAGTAAAATTAGTATTTAGCTCATCACTAGGACAAACCATCATAGATAGGTAAATCCAAAATACACAAGTTATATCACTAGACATGAGAGAAGTTTCATCATCATTCTAAGTGAAGGTAAAACATGTGTATCTATCAATCACAAAATACTAGGTTCCTTAGGGGAGAATGAATCAAGATATATACGCATATATAATTAATATGAGAAAAATAATGGGAAGGGAAGATGTACAATGGTAAAGAATTTTTAAGCTCGTGTACATCTCTATAATTAGCTATTGGAAAAATAACAACATAAGACTCATGGGAAATTGAGGCAAGTGTTTGTAAGAGAAAATAAAAATTGACTAACCAAATATCTGGAGTTAAAATCACATGCATGATGGAACAAACTCCCTAGAGAATATGCATTCCCATCCATAGGATATAAACATGACATAATCATGGATGTAGGGATCAAATCGTACATAGCATAAATTTAACACATATAAAAAATTACAATATAGTCATGGATAGAGGCTAAGGACAATGGATTATGATAATTCATGATGCTAAATGCATTGATCAATGACACATAGTGTAAGATGGGTGTGAAGGAATATAGCAAGAAATGCTTTAAATGATAAAATTAATTATTTGAGAATGAACTAGGGTTGAGATAAATAAGAAAAATAAGTCAATAATTATATTTGAAACAAGTGCAAAATGCAACCCTAAAGGCCAAAGAAAGGGTGGGTAGGATGTGTTAAGATCAAGTGAGGACTAGAGATACCCTAAAAGAAGTAGAGAAATAAATAAACTTTAGGAACAAAATCAAGCCCTACGAAAACATAATTTTAAAGATCTAAGAAATTCAAACAATGAAATATAAAACCCTAAGGAGAAACCATAGGTTGTTTAGAAAATGTAAAGAAAAATATATTTTTAAAAAAATTATCTAATATTATAAAAAGAATGCACCCACACATAGGCATGAACCAACATGTTTAATAGAACTAGGACATGACAATTGAATTGAAATATATGTGATAATTAGTTGCTAGTGTCATTCTAAATCAAATTTTCACCACCATGAAACTAATTCTTTGGGATAATGAATATATCAAAGTTTGAACTACCATGAAATACCTTGTGAATTGATTTTGAGGCATGTGAGGTTGATCCCTACTACTACAAACCTGGTCTTTTGTTTGGGATTAATTTGAGATGCAAAGAAATGATTTGACAAAATGTGCACCCAAAAGTTTGATCACATTTACTTTCTTAGTATTTAAATTTATTAAGGCGGTGTTTAGAGACAAAATCGAGGAGCTTGTCGATTGTTTTTTTGTTCTTTTAGAATTGAAATTTGCTCAACTATTCTTTCATTGTTTTTCTTAATATATATATATATATATTAATGTAAAATGAATGCTTTTAAATACCACATAATAGTAACATGTGTTAGGTTAGCTCACAAAAACTAATATAAGAGGGTAGAGAAATTAAAATATAATTTGAAGTTTTCAATTTTAGGAATAATTTTTTAACTACTCGTTATTGACTTCAATCAATCTCATCTCTTAAAAATTAATTTAAAAAATAAAATATTAATTTTAAAATAAATATTTAAAAATTAGAATAATAAAATATGAATAACAATTCTTCTCTAAAAATATAGAAATATCAAATATATTTTGTATTAAAATATATTCAACTTATGTAAATTGGACAATGTAAAAAGACGACTTTTCAACGCGTCGTTTAATCAAACTTCCTCTTGTTAAAGACCTTTTTTTAATGCACTCCTTTAAGACGAGCAGACAAGCGAGCCGAAGAAAATCCAGAACAAAAAAAGTCGGCCCAAGAAGAAACGTGTTGTGGAAGAAACCAAAACTTCCAAAACACCAGGAATCTCGACGTAAACGAACGGCCAGCTAAATTATTTATTTGAAAAACCAAAAAATCCAACGTCTCTTATATTTTTTGAAAGAAGCAGATTAGTGTCGAACACGCGTTGCTAGCGCTTACGTTGCTCTTAAGTATAATAAATAACAAAAAGTTTCTCTGAATGAGTCACGCCATTGCCAAGCAAATAGCTCTCCATTTCATCAATCTGAACTTCAAGAATAACTCATTTACTTTCACCAACCGTGTTGTCTACTCCATCTGAACATATTTCTTTGAAGCCTTCAACATTAATGTGTGAACATAGTTTTGTCAGGTAGTCTAGTGTCAGATAGTGTCATATTCACTCTTATGCATCGGTGGCTCCTTTGGCTCACTGGTGTACTACTTTTTGCACAATTATGTTCGCTATAACTGTTTGAAGTTGACCCCCTAACCTAACTTGAGGATAACTAGTGCATAATGGTGGTTAGGGTGGTCTATCTCAATTACATCCTTAATGCTTGCATAAAAGAACTATATATCGAAGGAGGATCTAATGGAGATTCAACCATTCTTTTAAATGTTTCTAATCTTCCAGTTAGAATGTAATTTGTTGTGTTTGGTGTACTCTCTTTACTTTTTTTTGACATTCTTTTCATTTTCAAATTTTATTTTATAAACATCATCTTCATTTTGTAGCTAGTGAAATCAAGTTAATTTTAGAATTTTATGAAAAGGGGAGAATTTGAGTAGGAAAATAGAATTTGAATTCAAGAGTGGTGCAATGATATTTTGGAGGATCAAAGTGTAATGTGTTATCTAGGATGGATGATGAAACAAGCTTATATTTGTAGCATAAAACTTCAATCAAAGAAATTACATTTTTAATATAGATATAAACAAGTGCACACCATTCTCATAGAATTAATATAAATATCTTGAATGAATTTTTCATTAAGGATAAAACACCCAAGCCAAATTCATGCAAGAGAATTAATTATATTTCTCAAGTTAAATAATTTCTCTAAATATTAGAATTTCAAACAATTTATGAGATATACACAAGTATTTATTTGTTTCCGCTATTCATCTTAACAATAATTTTAAGATTATATTCAATTCAAAATCAGATTTAGAATACATTGCTTCTAATTTTTATATCAAACTACATTCATGTTTAAGTAAACACATTCATACCTTTTTATTCTTATAATATGATTTACTCGATCTTTAATTTACATACAAGAGAAATATACAATAATCAAAATATAAATCAAACGATCTCTATTTTAATATACAATGTGTCTTTGAGTAGCAATCTTGCAACATACTAAGTTACTAAGTGGAAGGAGAGCATCATTTGGGTGCTTTACCTTCATCCACAAACCAATAGTTTTTGATTGAGGAAAAAATGGGTTTTATAGGGACTCGAAACCACAAAGTTTACAAACCAATAAAAGATAGATCATAAGTAAGTCTAGGAAAAGACAGGCTGCACACCAAAGATAAACAAAAAAGAGAAGCAGCTACCAGCAAAATCTAGCAAAAGAAAAGCAAAAAACCAGCAGCAGCAGAAACACAACCAAACCTAACCCATAGACTTTAAGGTCTCTACCACTTCCGTTTCCAGGATGTCCAGATCCTGGGCCACCATCTTCAAATCTTGGGTCTCTAGAGGCATTGTATCCTATTTTTTTTCATGTTGGCCGTGGTTCTCTTTGAAGGGCCCAAATCATATGCTTTGTTTTTGTTCTTCTTAGCGTCCAAATCCACAATCAAAATTCCCTGCTAAATGTTGTCCATTTTTTCCACCAAAGCCCTCAATACAGTAGAGTTATTTTTAATAAATTCTGTGGTTTTGTTCTATCATGGCTTTCAAAGCTTCCCTAATTTTCTCAATCTCTCTTCCAAGGTTCTTGCCATCCTTCTTAAGGTTTTTAGTGAAATCAACTTCTTTCTGGAGGTGTTCTGCCATGGCCATCTTCTCGTTTTTCATCCACAAAGCCTCAACCAAGTTCTTCTCTACCACTTTAGCTTCCAGAATTTTCATTTTATTGGTGATGGCTCTATTTTTAAGATTTAGGTCATTAATTTCATATAAGGCCCACTTCAAAATTTTGAAATTATCAATTGCTCCATTTCTGGCCAGAGAAAGAATATCGCCATAAAAGCCCCTATCAGGTTCAAAAGCAGGATCATCCGGATTCAGGTTCACATTAGGGTTGTGCCTATCCTTTATGTCAACAAAGTGGAAAGAGGCAAAGGATAAGATGGCCTTTCCACAAACCAATAGTTACCCACACACCTTTCAACTAAAAGCGGCCCTACCCTTTTCAAGGATAGAAAATAAAGAGATCTACAAACGAATGATGCCAACTAAGGACTGAGCGTGAATTATTGACTTTATCATTTGCAAGCTATCACACAACCCTAGATTTATTCTATCTAAGTATGATATCTAGTTATCACACAACCTATTGGGCCAACAATGCACACAAATTATGCACTGCTTTGGCCAAAGCATTTTCTAACATGAACATGTCCTTCAACAAAGCTATAGTTCATTTTTCCACCAATCCTATCTTGGCTTGACTCAACAAAATCTAGACAAGCTACTCTATTCACACAAAAACTCAATAAACTTGAGTGTAAACTAATTATACAATTTTTCTTAACTTTGAAGAAAACAGTAACTTGATAATACACCCATTCATATATGATAGAAAAATAATAGATTTAGATTTTATCAATCGCGTATATGTAACTTCGGAAATGGATAACCTAATTTTTTTGAAATTAAAACAACCTTTTCTCTATTACTACAAAAAACATATATAACTCAAATAATTTAGGTCCTTTCTCCATCGTTTCAACTAAGAACAATTCACATATCTAACTATTATTTTATATTTCCACAAGTCCATGCAAATTAAATACATACTAATATAAATATTTATATATAGATGTGTGTCAATCATCCTATACAAACATTTATTTATTTATATTTATAATCACTTTCTAAATCATCCACGAAAATAATTACTATTAAATCTAGGTATGAACATGTTAAAGTTTATCAGTAAGAAAATATGCTATAATATTTATGATTTCTCATAATGTCTTATAGAACTATCCTTGTCCAAATGTGATGGTTCTACCATATATTTGATTTAAAATTCAAGCATACTAAACTTGCCAAATTTTTTATAATCACTAGATATTCATCTTAGATATACACACTTATGAACATGAATATAGAAAAACAAGCTTAAAATGTCGCTCCTTTCATTCTTCCTAAGGTATAGTCTCTTTTCTAATTTAAATTTTTGACTTAAGATTTTGTAGATCTTTCCAAGATTAACTGATAACTTTTTGGTATACGTTTGTTGATTCATAAATCTTAAAGAGTAATTGCATACCATATTATTTACATAATCTTATAGATTCCTTTTACAATAATATGTTTTCGAATAAAGTATATCAAAAATATATGAATGCTCCGACCATAAATGATATTAATATGAGATCTTAACTATATTAGTGTGAAAGAGTATTGTCCCCGAGCCAAACAAAGGTAAAAACTTGTCAAATAAGAAAACACCATTTGTTGATTCGTAAATCCTAATATAGGTGTGTAGGGATCATCCTATAAAGAAATATTCTAATATAAATACATACTAATATAAACATGCATATATATAGGTGTGTAGGGATCATCCTATACACATTTATATATTCATATTTATAATCACTTTCTAAATCATCCATGAAAATAATTACAATTAAATCTAGGTATGAACATATTAGAGTTTATCAATAAAGAAATATGCTATAATATCTATGATTTCTCATAATATCTTATAGAACTATCCTTATCAAAATGTGATCATCCTATCATATATTTGATTTATAATTAAAGTATTATTAAACTTATTTTTTTATAATCACTAGATATTCATCTTAGATGTACACATTTATGAACATTAATATGGAATAACAAACTTAAAATTGCTTAAGCTTATTTTCATTCTTCCTTAAGTTTTAGTCTCATTTTAAATTTAAACTTTTGACTTAAGAATTTGTAGATCTTACCAAGATTATCTAATAGCTTGTTAATAAACTTTTTTGTTGATTTGTAAATCCTAAAGACTAATTTGATACCCTATTATTTGCACAAACTTATCTTCTTTTTACAATAATATGTTTTAGAATAAAGTATATCAAAAACATATGAATGCTAAGACCATAAATGATATTAATATGAGATCTTAACTATATTAATGTGAAAAGAGTGTTGTCTCCGAGCCAAACGAATGTAAAAACTTGCCAAATAAGAAAATGTCGCATGGAAGAAACCATGGTTATTCTGTAAAAGGATGCAAAATCAATAATTTGTTAGAAGTGGTTCGGATATTTTTCCTGCCCATGGCTAGTTTGGCGATTAGAAGACCACTGGAAGCGAGAAGGAATGGATTCGCTCATGCTCTTCGCTGTTGTCTATACAGCACAAAAAACCTTCTTGCAATTTGGGCACCACAGATTCTGAATTCCATACACTCGGTTATACTCATATTGTATCATGCAAAAAGGACAGGCAGTCCGAAATGTGGCTGTCGTCTGCTGAGGTGGAGGTCTTGGGACAAGTAGAATTGGCCGAAACATAGGAGGTGGACGTCCTGGGGCAAATAGAATTGGCCGAGGCATAGGATTATGTGTGGGAGCAGACCCTGTACTGCAACGAGTGAAACTGTTGAAAACATTGAAATTGTAGAACCCATTGTTAACCCATGGCTGCGAAGGCCTCTGCTGAAACACTTTTATTTTCTGATCATAAGAAATTCTCTTGACTCTGTCTGAGAGTACGCTCCACGCCTCAGACAAAAGCTTGAAAGCACCGTCTGCGCCAGCAAACTTATTCTTATCCGGATGGAGCAGCAGAGCCAATTTCCTGTACTGCTTTCTCATAGTGGATTCATCAGAAAATTGATTGACACGAAGTATCCCATACCAATCCATGTCCCCATTGACTTTATTCTCCGCTGCAATGTGGACCTGCAAAGCAGCCATCATCTGGGCCAGTCCATCCAACTTAGGGTATAAATGATGTGCCTTGAGAGCGAACTTTTGAGCACCCATAAGGTCTTTTGCGGCAAACTTCTTCTCTGCGATCTCTTTAGCTCTTTCCGCCTCATCCCTATTACACTCCATTGCCAATTATTATTTTCCTACTTATGAGCACCCAATTTGTTTAACCAGCCTACTATCTAATGTTTACTGTGTAACCTCTACTGTCTCTTCCAGATCTCATCACATCACCTATCGCACTAAAGCATCCCACGCAGTATTTGACAACAGGCCTGCGTCCGCAACTAAACTTTAGGGTTTCAACAAAAAATTCAATATTGACAGGAGCGAAGCATCATAGTACCTCTATAATTGCAAGCACTATTCGAACTGAAAATCCGGTTGCACCTTTCGCCAATTAAAAACATGCAAGCCAGCATGCAGCGGATATGAGCGAAACCCTGGCCAGAAAATCCTTGCCATTCAATCCGCGCCAAAAACTTGAAGCCTGATGTGCATGAACTGTGCGCTGAAGTGGTGGGAAAAAAATAAATAAAAATGAAAACCCTAGGCGGATAGATCTCCGCCTCCTCTGCTCCTCCCACAACCAAAACTAATTCAGCATACTCCATTTAATATGGGAAAGCAAACTGTGTAGGGCTTTCTTTAGTGGGGGTTTTCCTTCCGCTTAATAGGGTAGCAGTTTTAAGGGTTTTTGAAATGCGAGAATTTTTTATTATTTTTAATTTTAAAAATAATTTATAAGGTGGCCCTATATGAGATTTTCTTAATGTATTTAGTGAAATGTGAGTAGGTAAAATATTTCTCTAATGCTAAGGTCCCTGAATTTAGTGAGGGGTTTGAGCATTATTCATTCTAAATTAAGAAATAGTTGACCACACTCGTAATTTTTGGAATTGATATTTATAGATTTGAAGAGGAAGAAATAGGAATTTTAAGGGTGAAAAAATTGTATATATATTTTTAGATTTATTTTTATAGGGTTTTTGAAAAATAATTATTAGTAGTGGGGTGTTTTTTATAAAAGTTGGAAATTAATTTATTTTTTAATTTTTTTGTCAAATTGAAAATCACCTTCTTATTCTCAAATTCAGATTCAAATGTTTTTTTCCAAGCTGACTCTTTTTTTATTAGTTGTTACTTGCCAACTTGAGTGCAAAATGTGTTAATTTGTACATGCTAAGGTGGTGTTGTAACAACTCCAAAATTTTCCCACTTTGAACAATATTAAATAATACATGCATAACTCATTACAAATAAAATATCATATATAATAAGTACATCTTGTTAGAGTAAATTCTAATTTAAATCTCATGCAAACATGTCCGAGAAAAGTATAGGCTTAGGTTCAATAATATATAAGCTCTCTAACAAAAAGATCATTCTAGTTTGATAGTATGTTTTGAATTTTGTATATTTTTTGTATAAGCATCATATTTTTAATGTTCAATAATCTAGATGGAATCAATCATTTCAATGTGGGCATGTGATTTCTATTTTTGAGATGACAATCCATCTATATAGCACAATGAGTAAGTATTATGTATAGAAACAAATTTGACATAATGGTTTGAAGATAACACTTGTAGGAATTTAAATCATATTAATTTATGGAGATGAGTTAGTCATAGAATGGGTGAACTATTGCTACTTGATATCTCAATAATATCTATAGGTTGATTTTAATTTTCCATTCTTGGATGAAGTAAATTTACACTACAATTTTATTGTTGATAAGATGCTAAAAAATAAAGTTCTATGAGACATCAATCTTTATATAGTAAATTTTATTATTTTTCCTTCAAAATATTTGTGTGTATTTGCAACTTGAAACTTTAATGTATGGATATTTTTCTATAAAAAATGATAATATATATTTTTAAATAAATGTTAAAATGTGTGTGTACTGAAACATAGTTGTTTCCATTTGACATTAATTTTTATATTGATTATTTATCTAAAATAGAAAAAAATATGCCATCTTGACATAGATTCTTTTATCTAGTGCATCATATTTTTTTATATTTTTTTTAAGTAAGTTTTAGTATTTTTCTTGACATGGTAATTAACTTAATATTTTGTGTCGATAACCTACTTTTAGTAAAAATAAAATATAAAATATAAATAATAGTTAAAATATATATAATGAGTGCTTAAGTGGACCATTCATTATCATGAGAGATGGGTTCTTATGAACCACTAATTATAAAAAATGGGTCAATTAGTTTGACTCATAAACTACACAGTTGAATCTTGATAGCAATATCACAATTTGACATGTTGTGGAAAATAACTCCTAGTTATCAATTGATGAGCTAAAAGGGCTCTATAATGAATGATTCATAACATGCAACACTTGTTGAAGGTTTTTCAAATGGTGTTGCAAGTTAAGTTGGATTAACCTTGGAGAAAACTCTATGGTTAAGTGCACTCTTGAGTTGGAGTAGTAATGGGATAGGTGACCTCTCAAGAAGGCATAGTGCTTCACCTCTATGAGCATCACCTAGATGCAATGAGTGCTAAGTGAAACATTCATTATCATGAGAGATATGTTCTTGTGAACCACTACTCATGAAACATGGGTCAATGAGTTTGACTCGTAAACTACATGGTTGAATCCTAATAGCAATATCATAATTTGACACACTGTGGAAAATAAATCCTACTTGTCAATATATATATTTGAAACTAAATTTATGGATCTACAAAAGGGTATTTATATATTTAAAAAAATTATTATTTACATAACTAGGAATTGTTGAAACATCAAGATTTTCAAATAATTAAAAAAATTCGACAAATTGGCTTCAAAGTAGTGCTACATATGAATTTATCTAAAAATTTTAGTTGGAAAAGTTGTGGAAATATATAACTTAGCTAGAATGAATCTTACTATATCATATGTTTGACCAAAATTGATATTTAGTTAGAAATACTTAAATTTAGTTGTGCTAATAAGTTGGTCCAAAGTGTGACACAACTTTGTACTTTTACCCAAAAATCTAACATACTTTATATACTATATTTAACTTACCTCTTCCTAAATTATTTTGTTAAAAAGAAAAGATGAAATCATGCATATTAATTATATATGCTTTGTTAATGTAAGAAATCAATTTACATACAAGCATTTGTACCTATTTTTTAATTGATATAAATATTTAAAGTATCTTTTTTCTTGGTTCTAATCTAGTTGTTTGGTCTTAAAAGAAGAAAATCAATATTACATTATCATCAACTAATGTTAAGTATCAACTTGTGTTATTATTTTCAATCATGAGGTTTTGTGGATTTGATCAATTATGACAAAATTTGGTCTTCCACCTAATATTCCTACACTTATTTAGTAAGGTAACCAAAGTGCCATTCATATTGCACACAACCCAATTTACATCAATGGATGAAACATATCGAGATACATATGTATTTCATTCAATTTATCATCCATGATGGTCATTTCTCCTTAGATTATTTTCCTAATGAGGACTATGATGCAAGCATCTTCACTAAATCTTTAGTGTCACCTTGTTATCTTTAATTGTGATTGATTCTTTGGGTGAAGGAAGTTGTCCTTGGGGGGTCTACTTGAGTCCTTCTTCTCTCACATTATCATCTCTTTTTTGGACATGATTTTCCCCATGAGGTTTTTTTAAGAGATGAAGATTAGCTCAATACCCAAGACCACCTTCAAAAACAATGCATGTTTTCTACAAGAGAGTATGCAAGAATATGAGCTTGCTTGATATTAATACCTATCAAAATGATGATGAGTTGTGAAGTATGTTAATATGTGTATAATGACCTTCCTTATATAGGCAAGGTGAGGAATACGATTGAACATGATTTTGACATGTGATAACTTACAACCTAACTACTTAGGAATCAAGCATTAAAATCTAGATAAGATAATTTATAAAAAATTCAACTAAGACTTCTAGAAAGAATCATATATCCTATGTAAAATTAACATGTGAATAAGTCCCTAGTAAGATAAATTACTAGGTACAATAATTTATATTCACACCAACACCCCCCCTTAAGATTTTTATGTAAATGATGAAAAAAATGCAAAGATGTGTCCCAACTACAAAGCCATGTTAGGTACCCATGTACAAATAAAAAATAAATCTCTCACAAACAAAGAAAAGGAGAAAACCCTATGGGACAAAACTCCTCTCCAAAAAAGAGAAAATAATGATCAAGTGAGGAAGGATGGAGGACTCCATTATACCCCCAAGTACACCATCCATCACATAGATATATTACAAAAGCCCCCCATAAGAGGGAAATAGAGAGACTATGTAGCCCTCACACAATGTATAATCACCTAAAAAAATGGTAAGTGCTTGAAGACAAAACATGATCCAATGTCAACAAATAGCTTGTCTCCATTTTGGAAGAAATGGAACCACGTACAAATACAGGAATGCATCATATTCCGAATAGGAATTGAAAGAAAGAAGCATGAAGATGTATGATGATGATGTCTCTGAAAACTGCTCATGTGTCTCCTTATCCATTGAAGATAAATATGTCACAATCAGATCAGGTACATGCTCAACCAATAAAGAATATGTCAAACCAAGACTCTGTGGAAACTGATGTTGAACAATACTCAAAGAAAAAGATGGTTTGACAATAGTTTTGCAATGATTGTCATTAAAGAGGAGAGATAAACCCTCAAGGGTGTCCTCCAAATATGAAATGTGATACTCCACAAACAAGGATGCAATGTTTGATAAATGGGAATCCCAATCAGGAAGGAAATGAGATACTTGTTGGAATGAATCACTAGAAGTTCTCAATGAATCATCAATAGAAAATGAATAGTCCTGTTAAATAGGAATTATGGGAGACTTAATCAATGACTACACAATGAATCACTAAAGGTGAAGGTACATCAACTATCTTTGATGGAGAAGAAGGAGAATTTGAAGAAAGCTTGACATCCTCATCTAAAGATTTAAATTATTCAAACTCTTGGATAGTAGTATAATCATAGGGTATCATATCTAAATAATGAAGAGGCACATGATATTCTGAAAAATGATCATCTAGGAATGGTGGAGTACCAATATCTCCATATATCTCCTAAATTTTAGTCCAAAGAGTATGAAGACAATAAAAATGATCAATAGCTTTCAAAATGTCATCATCAACATGTATTGCAATAACCTCTAAGACATCATACCTTTTGTAACTCCAAGAAAATTTTGTATACCTTTATCTGGAGGGGGAATAAAACCATACAAATGTGGCAACAACTGAAGTAACTGGAGATGTTTTATGATGCCATCTCTCCATTGTTTATAGTTTCCTCTTTCCAACATAATCAGGTAAGGATGAAATGAAAACCTCATAATGAACTATGATAAATCTCAAGGATTACAAAGACATTAACCCTCAACAACAATTAGAAACTCTCAAATATGATTCACAACTGAAAATGAAGCCTTCCTAATCAAATTTAGACCTTCTTCAAATAGAAATATGTACAAGTAACCAAGTAAATGCCACAAATTACAAAAACTCAATGGATTGTACTTGGGGCTGAATCTAAAAAAAGTGAATAGGCAAAATAATAGAGCTTCCCAATACATTATCATTTCTACAAAAATAATGAAAAATGGAGGTCCAAGAAAAAAGTTATGAGCTCAGAGGTCTAGATGGGAGATCTGACTTCAAATAGAAATAAAATCTTTCAATAGTAAAATATGATAATAGTACCTACACCATTGGAAAGTGTTCAGAACCAAATTTTTGATGATATCTCGTTTGCAAAAATATAATACCTGAGTCAAAAGTTATGATGATTTTAAAAAAGCTACCTAATTAAAGATATGAGGGGCCAAAATTAAGTCCCCTAAGGGCTGGCGGGTGGTCCCCATGAGATCAAAAGCTAGCTGATAGTGCTGAGCAATGGTATGATGGTTTTTTAACCATCAAATTTAACACAATCCATCGTGACAATCATTTGGCTGTCAAATTTTAGATACTCGCCAAAAATAAATTAAAATCGTCAAAAATAAATTTTCTTGAAAATATGAAGTATTCTATATGAAATGGGGTTTTGGGCCTTTCAGATGCAATGGCGGGGTCAATTTTGTCCAAAGTGCTCCAAAAAATCAACTACTTCTTGAATCTTGTAACCACCTCACAACTTCAAACCCTCGCAGATCTAGCAAAATATGCTGGATTTTGATGAAATAAAAGTCAATCTTAACTTTATCAAATGCCTTGGACTCAATTGTGAGCTTAGGTTACCTCCAACATGTACCAAAATTAACCCGCAATAAAAAAAACTTCAAAGAAAAACCCTAAATCTGATATTTCTTTCATTTTATTGATTCTCTAGGTCATCATATGATTTAAGAGAAAAACATACTCAAACTTACTAAAAATAACCAAGATCTCTCAGTAGCAATAGCTCAACCCTTAGATCTAAGAAGGGTTTTGAAAGGCTTGGCTCTGACACCATGTAAGAGATAAAGATTAGCTCAATACCCAAGGGTTTTAACCTTATCTATGATTGTGAGAGATATTTTTTCATTTGTACATGGGTATAGACCTAGTTGTCAAGACCCATTTTTTCATTTTTTATGCATTATTTATGCATTAGTTTATCTTTTTCCTAAGTTGCATTTAAGGGGGTGTTAGAATAAAAATATATATATTTTAAATTAACTATTTGATGAATTTGGTCTCTTTTCACACTAGCATACTCGATTTTACCTAGTTCATGTGTGTTTTTATCTCAATTCATAGGATGAGAACACATGTCAAGATCTTATTCTATCCTCACCTAGGATTTCATCTAAGGTTGCTTTTATTCCTTATTATAAGGATTCATTATTGTATAATTCATTGAATACACATTTATTATGATTCATTCTTTTTTCAATAAATAGTTTCTTTGGTGTCCATAACAAATCTTTTATTTTCTTTCTATGATAAGTGTTTGATTACAAGTTATCTTTGGGAGCTATAGAGTTGAGGATTCAACTCCAACAAACTTATCGTGTTTTATTTTCAATTAGTTTAAGTCTATAGATATTGTTATATTATTTATTTCTTGTGTCCCCCTTGGTCTTATTTTTTTGTGTGTTATTCCCCTTTTTATGAGTCTTTTTTAGGTCTTTTCTTCAAATTTTATGTTAGTTGTTAGAGTTACCCTTTTAAGTATGTCTTTCCCTCCAACTTTGTTTTTCTTTTCTTTCTATCAGAATTTTAGGCTTCTCCATCCTTCCCTCACTCTTTCCTTTATATTTTTCATTCTTTTAAACATGTCCTTATTTACATGTGTCAATTTCTTGACCCCCAATTCCCCAACCTATGGCATGAGTTTCCAAACCCCAAAATTTAATATTTGTTCCTTTGGTTTTGTTCTCTTTCCAACTCCCCAACATGTGTTGTAATATTAGTTTTGGTCATGTTATGGTGCTATTACTTTCCCAAGTAGGATTTTCATGCCTAAGATCATTGTTCAAATTTGAAAATGTGGATTCACATTGTGGGAAACCTATTATTTTTGAAGTAGATGTAAAAGGAGGAACACATCCATTCAAGGATCATCACTTATTACTTTACACAAATCTCTATCCAAAAATTAATTGAGAACTTATCTTCAAGCATGAAAATCATAGGACAAAAAATCTTTGATTTCAAAAGTCAAAGGACAAAACCCTTTTAACTAGAAAGTGATTTCATTCAAAGATTGCAATTGGAGCTTCATTGATTCTAGATTTTAGTTGCATTATATTGGCTTGATTTGTTGTACATGAACATGAAATTTTAATGCTATTGTGATTATTGATTTTGTAAATGTTTGAATGTAGTAAATATTTATTTACAATAAGAGAAACATCAGGAGTTATATATGTTATTTGTTATTTGTTGATTAGAGTGTGATGATAAGATAATTTGTGAATAGTGAATTAAATCTCAGCTATTTAAGATCTTATTTAAATATTAGAATATTATATTATTGTACCAAAAAAAAAGTATTTATAAAAGATTAAAATTTGGAATTGTATAATTGTTTTGGTCATGTTACATTTAATTCATTTAATTTTTGCATTTATTGCCTCTAGTCTAGGTGCATTTATCTAAGTAAATTATTGTTTAATAGTTTTACTTAATTAGCCAATATGTTTTATGTTAAGTGTGCTTTTCTTAGATGATAAATATAATTGTAAAATTGGAATGATTCTTTGTTTCATTCAGACGTTCAATCGTTCAATCTAAATTTCGTCGTTTAGTTACGGTGGTGCATAATCACAATAGTTGTAGAAAGGATTTAGTTGCTATGGAGTGATAAGCACAATGTCTAAACAAGTAGTTATAACTGTAAACTGCTTCTACCATCGTCAACATTTATCCCTGCAACAAGAATGTACTGTATATATTTTACTTCTGCATTAACCTTCGTACGTTGCTACCGGTATAATGTGAGTTTACTGTTTTTCTTGTCGTGCTTTAAAACCCAATACTTCGTTTCCTGTGTGCGTTTTATTATTCCCTAATTCGACTACATTTCTATTTCAAATCTGACGCTGTTTGATTGATCTCTTTTATAAACAAAATGGCTGGTTGTCCTCTACAGAAAAGGGAAAAAACATAATTCCAAACATATATAGGAGAAAGCAATATTTCCTAGGCGGGTGCAGCATTGAAACATGGCAGCCCTTGCATTGACAACCTTTTGTCTGCTGTTCTTCTGCAACATCGCGGCCACTTCAGATGGTAAGGAAAGGCAATATGTATTATCTTTCCATTTATTCATATTAGATCATATGATTAGATTTTTGATATCTAGAATCTCGACTTGCAGGGGCTTATGACTATGATACCTCTACTTATACACAGGTATGTATGTGTAATCCTCTTCAAGGCATTGATGTAGTCTGATAGTTTTTTGGGTTCAAAAGTCCATAATTTGATTCAGAGTAATTTGTTATTAGTGCGAAATATATCCAGCAGCTCCTCTGTACAATGGAGGCATACTTCTTAATCCCGGTTTTGAAGATGGAACCCACGGTTGGACTGAATTAATTGGGAATGCAAAGTTGCAAAATAATGGCAACAAGTATATTGTAGCATCCAATCGCAAAATGACCTATCATTCCCCATCACAGAAACTGCAAACTTTAAGCCAAGATACAACGTACACTCTCTCAGGTAGGCAATCAGCAGTATCAGGTTATAATATTTTCTTCATTGGCAATGAAGGTAATGAAAAATGATGTCTGCATTAACAAGGGATTGAATGTACAGCCTGGGTGCAGATCAGGGGAGCTGTAAACTCTGATTTGGTGAAAGCGACTGTGTCCATGGATGGTAAAACTTACATTAGTGCTGGAAATGTCATGGCTAGAAATGGATGCTGGTCTTTCCTTAAGGGTGGTTTCGTTCCTGACTTGTCTCCCACTCATTCTAAGCTCTACTTTGAGGTTATTTACTCACCATGCTCTTTAAATTTGATCTTTGAATTCCAAGGAAAGGGCCCAAGTAATTTGGTATTCCTCCTGGTAACTAATGTAATTTGGTATTCCTCCCGGTAACTAATCCACCACTGAGTGAGAAAGCGGTTTAAAACACACTTCCAATAGAGTGGTTCCAGGACTACTGCCCTGTCTCCTAAAAGTTTTTTAAAATGATGGATTCCACAATATTTGTACACATCTAGATGTGTGTATTTTTAGAAATAGTGAGAAAATAATGTACAAACCATTCACACAGAAATGACGGCACCATGGGATCCTGCCATCTGAAACTGCCAACTAATATTAACATTATTAACTTCATTCTGCTCGTCTGCTCCACTGGCTGCAACTCATCAGACTCTCCAGGGGCAGTGGATATATATATATTTATATTAATCATGACTGTATTCTTTGATAATTTGCAGAGCAGCAATAAGCATGTTGATATCTTAATTGATAGCGTCTCCCTCCAACCATTTACAGATGAACAATGGCGGCTGCAGCAAGAAGAAAGAATTAGAACGGTAGTTTAGTTCTCCTTATCTTATTAATATTTTCATTCGATAGCTACTTCTACTAGTTCAAGATTTTTTTCATAATGACTAGATTTTATCTGATTTATCTTCACTGTATTGAATTTAACGACAGAAAAGGATGCGAAGAGTGATTGTTCACGTCACAGACATGCATGGCAACAGGCTGGAAAAAGCCAACGTGGCAGTCAAGCAGAAATCAAGGAAGTTTCCGTTGGGTTCTGCCATAGCTCAGACCATTCTTGGAAACGAACAATATCAGGTTATTAATTATGCCCCATGATGTCGAATCCACTCTAGATTTTGTACAATGATTATATTATAAGTCAAGCTGAAATGGGTGTTAAAAAAGGTTTAACCATTTAGGTTTAATTGCTCAACAGGACTTTGAGTGTATTTTAGAAGAATGTTTGTCCATGGATGTGTAATTTTTAATAAATTCTCAAAATCGTTTTGTTTAGATATTACAAACAACTCCAAATGTTATATTTTCTAATCCATTGAAGTTATTTCTTTTCATAAAATTTACTATGGAAAGTAGTATCTGATAAATTTTGTTGGATTAATTTATATCACCTGATTGTAAAATCTGATCAGCTTTGTTGGACTAATTCGTAACAGAGATGGTTTAAGAAGAGATTCAACACTGCCGTATTTGAGAACGAGTTAAAATGGTACTTTACAGAGCCCCAGCAGGGGAAGCTCAATTACAAATTTGCAGACCAGATGTTAGCTTGGTGCAATGCAAACGGCATTACTGTTCGAGGGCACAATATTTTCTGGGAGGATCCAAAATACATCCCCTCCTGGGTTACCAAACTGAACAATAAGGAGTTGCAGAAAGCAGTAAATTACAGAATAAGATCTGTGATGAGCAGATATGCAGGCAAGTTTGTTAACTGGGACGTTAGTAATGAGATGCTGCATTTCTCATTTTACGAGGATAGACTTGGCCCGAACGCTTCAGATGCCTTCTTCCTGGCAGCCCAAAAGCTCGACCCGCGGACACCCATGTTCATGAATGATTATAATATCATCGAGACCAGTCAGGACCCTCGGTCTACTGTAGATGCCTACATTGAAATGCTCCGCAAGATCAAACACTCTGGAAGAGTTATGGAAGGAATTGGACTTGAAAGCCATTTCAGCAAACCAAATTTGCCATTCATGAGAGCCGTTTTGGACAAATTGGGCACTCTCGGTTTACCCATTTGGCTTACAGAAGTTGATGTTAACAGCAATTTCGATCATATAACACAGGTAAGATTGTATGTAAATTCCTTGGTACTTAGAAAGTCTGTTGTTTTCAGATTTTTAAGTTAAAAAATGCATTATTCATTGAAGGGATCAATTTTGCAGGCCACATACCTAGAGCAGATATTGAGAGAAGGATTTGCTCATCCAGCAGTGGAAGGAATAATAATGTGGACTGCTCTTCACCCAAATGGGTGCTATAGAATGTGTTTAACTGACTACAACATGAGGAATTGGCCAGCAGGAGAAATGGTTGACAGATTAGTATTCCATGATTGGATGACCAATGTGCGAGGTGAGACTGATCAAAATGGTTCCTTCAACTTCCAAGGATTTTTTGGGGACTACGACTTGTATGTTTCTCTTAACGGGAAAACTGCTACACAAGCCACGCCTGTACATCAAGGTGATGGAATTCAGCATCTGTATATTCAGATTTAGACTAAAAAGCCTTGCTCTCATCCATTATTTTTGAGGTATGAAGGTGAAATATTGCCTCCCAAACACCCGAGTCATAACGTTGCTTCCTTTTGGGTGTTGGGGAGTGGGAGCATTTTTCAACAGCCCATTTGTGATGTCCAGACTCCATTAGTAGTTGATTTTGTGATCAATTTTACTAAGCACTGGATTCAGGTAATACAGTTGAGTTACTTCAAGGTATTGAGTAAAAATGAACCACTAAATAGGTAGGTTAGTAGTTGTGAGTGATGGTTGGACAATGAAGGAACTTTTGTCTTTAATCCAAGTTATTAGATGTTACAGTTTCAAGGAGTGATGGAATAAGTAACAGCTATGTAAAAGAATTGCAGATTATGAGATAAAATATAGATAGTGTTTATGAGGTTTATATTCTTAAGTAAAGAAATAAAATGCTTTTGCATAATATTTTATGTTAAGTATACTTATATAATTAATAAACAAATAATTTAGATATAAGAGTTGTGATTTGTAATAGAATTAAAATAATACAATAATTAAAAATGAGGATGGAGGGGTTTAGTTTTAGCTTAATGATGGATATATGATGTTAATGTTATTTTGGAATGATTTTTTAGTATAAAAAATTTATGAATTGTGAATAGATGTTGATTCTAATGTGTTGAACTATTCTAAGCCATGCAAAACTAATATGAAATAAATAACACCTAGAAATTTACTCGATATTGATTTCTAGGTATTTAGATCTATCAAGATGGTGTTTAGAGAGATCAATGAGGAGACTCACAATTTGATAGGTGAATATGTCCTTCTAGGTCAAACCCCTTGGTGGACCATGCAAATGAAGATAAAGTGTTGTTTTGAGGAAAGGCTTGAAAATCTAGGAATTAGTGTGAATGTGGTGAAACAAAAATGAAAATGCACTTGAATTAGTGTAGATGGGGTGGAATAGATATGAATAGGGAAGAATGGATATAAGATTGTAAGTAAATTCTATCATTCTTCTAGGGGATTAATCTCTAAAATAATGCCTTATCATGTGCATGCATATTGGGGTTTTTAAAATAACCAAAATGTGACCCAATATATTTCTTTAGTATTTTGGGGAAAGGGGCTAATTTAATTAATATGATATGAGTAGGTATTAAGAGTTTAGAAGCTTGCAAAAAAGTGGGGTGGGTTATTTATAATAGGTGTTCCAAGTTCTCTACATATCGCCTTGCATGAGTCAATTGTACAAGAAATGGCATTCATTGTGTTGGTCATAGTAAGGTTGTGTAGGTGCAATATAATTCTACCTAAGCTTCTTGTAAGTATTTTTTAGACACCATTTGGTAATGACATGAACTTTTCCAAAAGAATCGCAAGTATCTCTATATCCCTTCCATTACAATTTATATTAATATGTATATTATAATTAAGATATTTTTACTAGGAGGATTTCTTGTTAGATTTGGTGGGCCAAATTTTTATGGATTGAGATGTATAAGCAATTTTAAATTAGAAATTTCTACAAGATGAGACATTTATCATTGATCATCTAGGTTTCTATGCTAATCTTTAATGCATGCGATGACCATTAAAACTAGTTTCGAGTTAGATATAGGTGTGGGTAGTGCCCTTAGTTGTTAGGGTGGAAATAATAATGGAATATAAAAATACAACAAAATATAAGTACATATGATACCTAGTTAAAATAGGGAGGTATTTTAAATATACTAATGTTGGTAGAGGGGTATCAAAAATATAACTTTAAAGGGTTGAAATGAAACCAGTGGTTTTTACTATGTACTTTACAAATGTACATCATATTTGATTGTTTTATTAAGTGAATCCCTTGGGATGTAATTTCATTAAGACATTCCCATCAAGGTGGGTACAATGTTAAATGAGAAATTAGCATTGTGTGATAATTTCACCTTTATATTTTACCTCCTCTTTGATGTGTATGTGAATATAATATGAGCATGCATTTCAAATTAGATATGAACATTCTCATCCAACACCCAAAATAAATATTTAAACACATAACTTAGGATATTATCTCTATAAAAGGATATTTTGTATTCTCCTTTGTATATGAGTGCTAGATTGAAATCATAAATAGATAAAAGTATCCAAAGTGTAGTGTCTATTATATGATCAAATTAAGCATAAAATACAAGTTTCTTAACTATCTATGTAAAATTAGGAAACCTGCCTCTTTGAAAAGAAAACGTTGTGAAATTCAAAATACAATAAGGGTACATGCAACATGGCCATGTGATAAAAATCTACATGATGTGGGAATGATTTAAATCTATTTGAATAAAATGATAACTATTTTTCTAGAATAAGATGTTACTTGAAATTTCAACCATGAAAAAGCATTAGAAACAATGTATTCCCCCTCCAATTGGTTGCATCCAACAAGAATTGGAGGGGAAGGAAAAAATATGCATGAAAATGATAAAAGATAAAAGTGATTAAATAATTAAAGAATATGTACTAGTGTAAGTACATATATCACATAGAAGGTACGATGTCCACATGGTTGCCCCTAATGTGTGCAATTAGTAAGATATCTCTACAAGAAATATTTGATCATGCTAGCATAAGATATAAGTTATGATAAGGAGCATAAATATATTATAAGATAAATACATGATATTGTTTATAAATATTAAGGTATGTGAACATAGAATATAAGCATGGTAATCATATGGAAATGTGTAAGTGTCACAAAATATTTTATGTAAACATATAAAATCATTGAGAATATGATAAAGGAAATAATAATAAGCATATTAATGAACATCACATATAGGTATATTATAATCATGGAACATAAGAAGCATAGAAAAATTATAAATCATGTAGCATTGGAAGATAATTATAAACACATGAATACAGGATGGCAAACATGGAACATATGAGGACATAGTAATTGATCAAGGCATGTAGGAAAGCATGAAAAACTAACAAGGAAACATAGACAAGGATTAATAGTATCTAAACATATAATTAACAAAGATATTTCCTATAAATGGGAAAACAAATAATAAATAAATATAGAAGGCGAAATGAAAAGAGGAGATTCACAACAAACATGAGATAAATAAGAGGTTATATTTTAAGGATACACAAGATAAATGGATGATAAGAAAGTAGAATTATAACATATATGACATAAGAAAAAGGCCAAAGTAGAAAAGATAATCACAAGAAAGAAGTGACATACACAACATAATAAATATTTGAAGTTGGTTGTGGTAGTATTCACCATAAAGGTGTTAGATTTTGTGAAATAAAATTAACCAAGGACCGAATGTCTATGAATTATCCATAAAATATATTTAGAATAGTGTTATCCTATGTATTACAAAAAATAAAAAATAGAGTCCAAACATAGGCCTCTTGGATGAGTAATTCAAGATTTCACACATCCAAGAGGTTCAGTTAACTTTGAATCAAGAGATCAGTCGAATTAATCAAGATAGATATGGCCTTTGACTAGACAAAGGGGTAAGTGCATGAAAATAGGGGACCAGAAGGGGGTCTTAAGTGGCAACTTTTTTTTTTAATTAGAAAAAATTGATCTTGTATGAGAAATTGAAGATAGTTACGCTCAAAATTTGAAGATGTAACAAGAACAAGAGTCATAGTGCTTTAAATCTACTTTCTAAACTACTAATTTATTTTTAAAATGGTGGAGATTAATGGCTTAAAATAGGTGGAGCATGTAAATTGCTCCTATTTTTGTCAAAAAAATATAGCATGGCATCTAGTGTGTTCCCCTAAAATGTTAACCTTTTTTTGTTATTTCAAAATTCACTTTAGTGAAAAAATATCTAACATCAATAGTGTATGCCTAATTTTTCTACTAATTTCTTAATGAATTTTTTTTTTACTAATTTTCAAAGTGGACACATCTTGAAAAATAAAAAATCGGTTGTGCTCCTTCTTAAGTGTTAAATAGAAACTAATCAAAACATTTAAAAAATTAATGTGTATATAATAGTCTAGTTTCTAAAAATTTAATTTGTTTGAAATTTCAATGAAAGAGTAAAAATTGAAACCAAAATTACCATACATAGGTTTTATAAAAAAATGGAGACATTAGAAAATGAATTAAAGATCAAAACCTTGACATATTTGAAATGTAAAAAAAATTACATGTTTAGAAAGCTAAGAGAGAGCTCAAGGCTATTGTGGTATTTTTTTAACTTTACATTGAAAGATGTACAAACCTAATAGAGAACTCGCTTGAGATTTAGGTGATCTATATTTTATAGAAAACACATATATATGGGTATTGACATGCAAGTCAAACTCTTTGGAATGGATACCCAAGGCAAATCTAATCGGGCTAAGAGTTGACAATAACCAAAGCGGATAAAAAACATGAGCATGTTATAATGTGTTCATATTATAACATGCTCATATGTGTGTGAAGAAAAAATATATTTCTTATTCTCCCTCTCTCTATCTTCATCTCTACCTTCATCTTCCTCTCTCCCTATCTCTCCCCCTCTTCCTCTTTGAAGACCTTGTAACATTGGAAAGAAGACTCAAACAAGATAGTTATGCAATAAAAGCAGTTATAACACTAATCTAATCCTATGTCTAACAACAAAGAACAAAGAAATATAAAAGCATAAATACATGAAAAAATCTCACCGAACATTTGTATATTCCTTTGAATGACCTCGATTGCACTTCTCCATTTTTTTGTTTGTGCGATAGTTGTCCTCAGATTTCTCAAGTATGCAATTATGGTATATTGACTATTGACTTAGCAAAATATCAAAGATTATAAGCTTCCTAAAGTATAAATATTTTGGGAGGAGGAATAATGACGAATGTTAGGTCAATTTTTAGAAAATTGGTTTCCGAACGATCGGCTCAGATTCAAAAGAGAGATCGACGATTGAGATTGATGAATGTCATGCAATGAAGATTTGTGTCAGTTATAACGTGAGTGAAAAATTTTGCATGATAGAGATTAAATTAAATAATAATTTAATCTGATGTTGAGATTATTCGAAAATCAGAAGAATAAGAATTGCATGTGAAATATGAAGATTGAAACATTTTGTTCGAATGCACAAATGAATTAATTAATTAAATAATATTATTTAATTAATAATAGTTCGCACGCAGAAGAATAAGACTAAATAATTAAAGCAGAAGGTCTATTTGTCAGGAATAAATCAAGAGATAACTGACTGGTGAATTATATCTCAACTTAAGTGGTAAGTGAATACTCAAATAACTAAGAAATTATCTAATCAGAGGAATATTTGAGGAATAATAATATTTATGAATTAAATGATTATTTAATTCAACATTCAAAATTCGGAGATTAAATTAAATAAATAAAGATTTATTTAATTGACTGTTGAAAAGGTTATTGAATTATTAAATAATTTGATATAAATATTTACTTATAGTCTGAAAATGTGATAAAGGATAAATTAAATAATAAATTATTTATTTTAGAAAAGGGATTAATTAATTAGTGACGTAATTAAATAAATAATTAAAGTTATTTAATTAATATAATAAAGGTGGCTTTAGAAAGTAATTAAATAATTAAAACTATTTAATCATGACTATTACTATGAGAATTATGTCGAAAATGGTGTCGCAAACCTAGACCAATTTTCAATGTCTACAGACCTCTATATTTATATATGTGTTTACCTCTATCTCTCTACATATTTTTCCTTCTATCTCTCCCTCTTTATCTTTATCTCCTTATCTCTTCATCTTTCTCTAGCCCTATATCTCTCTCCATCTTTAGATCTATCTATCCCTCCCTCTTTCTCTATCTCAACCTCTCTCTCTTTCTATTCCCACATTTCCCTATCTCCTCTTCTTTATCTCTCCATCTTTATTTTTCTATCTTTAATTCTCTCTATCTCATAATTTCTCTCTTCCTATCTCTCTATATCTCACCCTCTCTATATATTGTTCTCTCTCTCCATATATTTGTTTATCTTTATCTCCCATTCTCTCAATCTCTCTACCTATCCCTCTCTATATCTCAATATCTCACTCTATATATATATATTTCCCTCTCTCTCCCTCTCTATATTGTGAGTTTTAATTATACCCCTCTCTATATTGAGCTATCTTGCCACCACTTATCTCTCCTTCCTTATACGTATCTCTATCTACTTATCCCCCCTCCCTATCTCCATCTCTCTATCTCTTATTCTCTCGATCTTTTTTTTTTAATCTAGACTTATCTATCCCCCTCTCTCTCTTATTTCCCTCCTTCCCTCAGGTATTACCCCCTCTCTCTCTACTTTCTCATATCTATGCTCTACTCTCTCTATCTCCCTCTCCCTCCATCCATATCTCCATATCTCCCCCTCTCTATGTCTACTTCTTTCACTCTCTCTCTTCCCATATTTTCCCATCTCTCTACCTCTCCCTCTTTCCATCTCTAATTATTTATTTATAGACCTCTCTCTCTTCCCATATTTCCCTATGATCTCTCCCTCTCTCCATCTCCATTTATCTAGACTCCCACAAAAAGATAAAGTTATAGTTGAATCCTTAAGATCCTTAATTGAATTTTATTTAAAATAATAATATAAGAGTATCCCCTAATCAAAGAGATATAAAGAGGATAATTTGATGGTGAAAATGTGATTAGCATCCAAAGCATTTTTTGGATATTGAATCAAACATTTTTTTTCTCCAAATTTGTATAGATGTATCCTTAGATGAAAATTAGTCAAAGGAATTTTGAAATGGAAAAAAAAATTTATGTCAAAATTAATCACACACATAGAACTTATTGTTGTAGAGTGCATATTGAATTTTCTAATAATTATGATGTTTATGGACAAATATATGTGTAGGTTCAAATTATACTTATGAGATTTTTTCAGGAGTGTATGATAAAGGCTCCACCTAGATCTTCAAGATATTTTATTTTAATAATTTTATGTGAAAGAGTGGATGGGAAATTATTTTACAAGAAATCATGTTTAGATGGAACATATGATATTTGTGTTGGCTTGTAGTATTTGATAATTTATGTACATATGGAGAATACACATACAATTGGAAGCGAACAAGTAAGTTTTAAAAAATATGTCAATGGAATACAATTGGAAAGATGGTAAAGATTCTAAAAAGTGTGAATTGGTGAGTGAAAATATACTAGTATATCAATTTATGTTTATTTTTTGATAGAATATAGTGTATGAGTATGCAATGCATACCCATATAGCTCAATGGTTTTATTTACAATTTAAGTTATAAGAAAGGACACATTTTCACTTGGAACCATCATTTCAATTGTAAAAAAATTAGAGAACTATACATTATAACTATAGAATAAGGTCCAATATGAGTACTACAAATCCACTTGGGTTGTTATATTTGTGCATATAGAATTCATTCATGCACTTGATACTATGGAAGAATATAGGAAGATCTTGAGGGAGTGTCATTTTTATCAATGATGATCACACACACACTACAAATTTTGTGTAAGGTTGCTTTAAAATGTTCTAGGATTATTTGGCTAGCAGGAATACCACATTTGATCAATATATCATATGGCCAAATAATTGTGCATCACAATTTTATAACTCTTGGATGTTTTATTAGTTGATTAGGATGCATAATATGACAGGTGTTCGACATATATGGAATTTCTTAGAGGTTGGACATGGAAAGAGCAAGCATTATGGTGTAGGATCATGTAATAAAATATTCCTAGCACACTTGAGTTAAGTTACAAAGATAGTGCAAAGTTGACAGATGTGATATCTATTATCAAATGGTGTAATGCTACAATAGGTCCAAGTAATGAAGGTAAGTCTATAGTTCATAGAGTTTTTTGTTTGGTAGATGAGGATTGTTGTACATTGATGGGATCGAGTGGGATTGACTCTATTAAAATCTCAAATGCAAGTTCGTGGACAACTCATAGAAGGTAGATAATATGCTTTTGTTCTCCATGTACAGATCAAGCTTAGAATGAGAGTTATTCAAAAGAGTGGGTTGATGAATGGTGTGCTATAACTCTAAGCCCACTTCAGATATATTGATTTCCAATAGCACTACAACTCACCAAGATGGAATCATTAGTTGACTTTGACCATATTTCAGATCTAGTTCAACCAAGTATTATAGTTGTATTTTATCTTACTTTATTATATTTTTGTATCATTTACTAAATTCATCTTATTAAATGCTCAAATAAATGTAGGGCATGTTTATGTAGTTATTGTAAATAAAAATATTGAAGAAGGGAAAAATTATTATTTGTGTCAAAATATTAAGGAAAAAAATTAATTGGGTGCCCCTATCATAGATGGAGAATACATTGAGCATCACATTGGATCAATGGTTGTTGCCAAAAAATTGCTTAGAAGGTACATAATAAATAATTCTAATGTGTGGTTATTTGAAAATTTTGACACACGTAGGAAGATTCTTCATTATTCTAGCCTTGTTGTGGCATCCAATGTTCAATTTATGAGATATGGGGGTAGACCATTGAATAAGAACTTGTGGGAAACTCGCAAGTCTGACCATGAGACAATATTCAACATAATAAAGAGTAGAGCATATATGCATGGTTTATTGGATTAAATAGGTTGGGTGACTCTCAAGTTGTACGTAGTTTGTAAGTATGATTTATAATTTTTAATTTATTTGATTATGTTATTGAATTCTTAAAATATTTATTAGAAAAAATTTATCTTCTTGTCATTTCTTTTAGGGTCTTGTTTTGATTGTTTGATGGTCTTATTCTTTTTTTTGTATATGAATGGACGGTAATCAAGGTAAGATGATGTTCATACAACCATGGGGATTACTGAAGATCTTGAAAAAAATTTCATACTTATACCTTGTTGTACTTACAAAATCGAAGCTAGAAATGGTCAAATTGATTGTAAATGTAAAAAAATTGTATTCAAGTTGCTTTGTATATATGTACAATTGAAATTCTTTGTAAGGGTTGGGAAAAAATATTTGAAATAATTGGATATACTTTGTACTTTGAACTTGAAGAAATAAAGAAATATTTAATAAATTATTTATGTTCATTTTTTTATTCTCTCAAATATTTCGGGTTGTAACTATACCTCTCTTGGTTTTGGTCAACTCAAAATAGTTTGAGAATTCCAACAACAAATGCATTCTTGCAAAAAGTGTCAATTGAGAGTACAGTGTAAATGTAGCAAGAAACATGGCTTTATGTTACATATGTTGTGGAGAAAAAATCATTTCCCCCACACATCTGAGTGGGCGAGTGAATGATAGGGGAGGCCTCTTTTCATTCCTTAGATTATTGGATCCTTCCAAGCTACACTATTTTGATGCAATATATTAAGAGTCTTAAGAGAAAAAATTTGTCAAACTATGATGGAGTAGTTCTCAAAGTTCATGCAGCCAATGAATGTTTCTACTAGACCTATAAGAAGATATGGAGTCCTAGATATACCTCTCTTGGTTTTAGTCAACTCACATAGTTTGACCATGCTAACAACAAATGCGTTCTAGCAAAAAGTGTTAATTGAGAGCGGTGGAAATGTAGCAAGAAGAATATTTTGTGTTTTGTATATTGTGGATCCAAACTAACTATGCCAAAACATCTAATTTGGTGGGTGAATGATAGGGGAGGCCTCTATTGATTCCCTAGGTTACCTAATCCTTCCAGGATACACTATTTTGAAGCAATATCTTAAGATCCCTAACAAAAAAAATTATATCAAACCATGATGGAGTAGTTTTCAAATCATGGAACTTAGGAATGTTTCATATAGACCTATAGGTGGATATGGGGCCCCTCTAAATTAAACTCTCTTAGTTCTGATCAACTCAAAACTATTTGACCATGCCAATAATGAATGCATTCTTGCAAAATGTGTCAGTTAAGAGTAGTGCAAATATGGAAAGAATCATATTTTGTGTTTTATGCATCATGCGGCCAAATCAATTATGCCAACATGTCTAGGTAGGAAAATGAATTTTTAACGGAGGATTTTTTTAATTTCCCAAGTCATGTGATCCTTCTAGGCTACACTACTTTGATGCAGTGTCTTAAGAGCCCTCAAAGCAAAAAAAAAGTCAAACTATGATGGAGTAGTTCTCTAAGCTTGTGAAACCTAAGAATACCTTTTCTAGACCTAAATATGGATATGGGGTCCCTCTCCATTAACCTCTCTTTGTTCTATTAAAATCCACATTGTTTGACCATGCCAATAATGAATGTATTATTGCAAAAAAATCATTTGAGAGTAGTGTAAATGTAGAAACAAGAATTTCTTGTGTTTCATGCATAGTCAAAGAAAATGAAAATTCCAACACATCGAAGAGGGTAGGTGAATTATATTAGAGGTATATTTATATTCCCCAAGTCACTCAATCCTTCCAAGCTATGATATTTTGACATAGTCTCTTAAGAGCCCTAAGAGAAAAAAAAATCAAACTATGATGGAGTATTTCCTGAAGCTTGTGGCACCTACAAATGTTCTATCTAAACCTATATAAATGGATATGGGATCCCTCCACAGTAACCTCTCTTAGTTTTGGTCAACTCCACACCATTTGACCATGTCAACAACTAATGCATTCTTGTAAAAAGTATCATTTAAGACCACTACAAACATGGAAATAGACATATCTTATATTTTGTATGTGGTGGGGCCAAACCGACTGCACAAAAACATCCAAGTGGGTGGTTGAATTCTATCCTAGGAATCCATTTATTCCCTAGATCACCTAATCCTTGTAGGTTATGCTATTCCAATGTAGTCTTTTGAGACACCTAAGAGAAAAATAATTTCCAAACTATGATGGAGTAGTTATTGAAGCTTGTGGCACCTAAAAATATTCTTTCTAGACCTCAAGGTGGATATGGGGTCCCTCCACATTAACCTATCTTAGTTTTGGTTGAATCACAACCATTTTATCATGCCATCAATGAATGCATTTTTTCAAAAAGTGTTATTTGAGAGAAATACAAACATGGAAATAGGCATATCTTGTGTTTTGTGCATGGTGGAGCCAAACTTAATACAAAAAAATGTCCAAGTGGGTAGTTCAATTCTATTAGAAGCATCTTTTAATTCCACAGGTCACGTAATATTTGCAAGATACATAATTTTGACACGGTCTCTTAAGAGCCCTAAGAGAAAAAAACTACCAAACTATGATAGAGTAGTTCTCGAAGCTTGTGGCACATGAGAATTTTTTTTTCTATACCTACAAGTGGATATTGTTGGAGATTATTGGTGTTGTCATTATTATTGTCATTGATGTCAATCCTTGGTGTGGATGTGTTGTGATTTGATGTCACTTTGACGTCAACCTCCAATATGGTTAGGGAGACTGTTGGAGATTGTTACACTATGTTGTCATTAGTGTTGTGATTTTATATCAACCTCTAGTGTGATCATGTTGAGAATTTTTTGTGGTATTGATTAGATTTTTCATGGTTGTAGATATGTTGAGCAAGTGTTTGTGGTGTTGTTGATGCAGCTAGTTCACTTGGTTTCTTAGTGCTTTTGAGAAATTTTGAATAAGAGTGTAGTGTGATAGAGGTGTGTTCATTGTTGGTCTCTACATTTCTTCATGATTGAACATATGCTTGTGTGGTTTAGATGTGATGATCAAATATTTTCAGAGGTTCTATATCTAGAGTTTCAAGTTTTGGATCATGTGAGAATATAACCTGTGTTTGACAGTGTTCTTGCCTATGTAGAAGGTTGTCTAGGAGAAGTGAAATTGCTCTGTATTTATTTGTGTTGTGGTTTCATATCTTGTAGATTTGGGAACATTCTAATACTTCCTATATCCACATTCCCTTTGATTTTTATGTGTTCATGTGTTCCACAAGGTTGGATAGTGTGTTGCATTTTTGTGAGAATGTTGTTGGTTGCACAAGATGATGGTATTCTCATTTCCAGGTGGTTGTAGCAATGCTGCATAATATTCTGATGATGCTAGAATATTTTGGGGCATGGTGGAGTTATCTTTGTGGCCCACATGTTGTTTTCAGACCTAGAGAGGTGTGTATGTGGTCGCTTGTTAGTGTTAGTGTAGGTTTGGTCGACCTAGCATGTTAGCACTAATTGTGTAGGTTGTTTATTGTTTGTGGAAGTTTGGCGAAGCATGTCGGTATAGATTTGGTTCCTAGCTAACCCTTGGTGTGGTCTACCTTCACTTCTTTCCACCACACAAGTGTTTGGTGCCAACCTATTTAGTGATTGCACATTTGAGGTGCATACATTTCATTAAGGTTGACTTAAACAAGGTTTTTTGAGGTCGTGGAGGATATATAAGAAAGGTTATTATTGGAGATGTTGTAGATGTTTTGTATAATGTGAATGTGATCAAGTTTGGTGATCTAAGTGTGAGCTTAAATTCCTAAGGCTACCAAATGCAATGAGCAGAAGGTGTCAACATTTTTAGTGTGCTTGAAGTTGTTGGAGGCAATGAGTCGAAGGTTGCAGATGGTGTTGATTTTTAGTGGTGTATTTTTCCTATTTCTCTAAGACAGTGAATCTCTCTATAATAGTCTTCTTTTATTCTTCTTTCTTTCAAATAGTGAGTCCTTTGGGCAATGAGCCTTTTTTCTCTTTTGGGTAGTGATCCCTTTCGGTAGTGAGCCTATTGTATTCGGTGTTGCTACTCATATATGTGAGTTAATCCTCACTGTTGTTTTTACTTGATTAGGATCTCCCACGTAAATTTGGTGTTCTCTTGTGTATGGTTTTGAATGTTTTTGTGTTTTATATGTTTACATTCTACTATTGATAATAAGGGTTTGATGGTTAATGAGGATTTAAGGTTTTTATATACAATTGATTCAACCCCCCCTCTCATTTGTCCTAAGTTTCTAACAATTGGTATCAAATTTGTGGTTCCTTGGAAGAATCTTAACCACTTGAGGTGGATCTGGATGGTACATAGGAAGGGTGGAAAAGCTCCTATGTTCGATTGAATGAATTATGCTTACTAGAAAGCAAAGTTGGAAGCTTTTCTTGTCTCTCTAGGGTTTGGAGTTTGGAAGTCACTTGAAACTAGATATACTATACCTACTAATGGTCCAAAAAGTGATGATGAGGTCAAGGATTATGAGAATAATGGAAAAGAAAGAAATTATATCTTGAGTGGTCTTTATGATTCTGAACTTGGAAAGGTGATAAGTCTCAAAACTGTTAAAGAGGTATGGGGGAAGTTGCAAAGCATTTAAGAAGGAGATGATAAGGTCAAGAAAGAAAAGATGCAAAATTTCAAAGCCAAATGTGGATACTCAAAGTGGATGAAGTTTTGAATGTCATCAATGGTCTCAGTGGTAAGTAGGAAGAAAGTAAAGTTGTAAAAAAGTTAAATTAAGAACTCTTCCTAAAACTTATAGTTCTAAAGTTTCTACTATTGAGGAAGCTTGGAATTTAGATCAATATTCTAGAGATCATATGTTTAGTGCTTTAATTTCTTGTGAATTGAGATATTTTGGTCAAGATGCTACAAAGAAAAAAACTACCTTTAAAGTTAGCAAGGCAGAGAAGGATGGTGAATTAGATCATGATGATCTTGATGAGGTGGAAGGAAATTTTGTGAGGAGATTCAAAATGGGCATAGAAAAATACATAGGTAAGTTACCCTTTAAGTGTTTTAATTATGGAAAGATGGGTCATTATGATTCTAAATGTCCAATCAAAGTTGAAAATGATAAACATAAGGATCATAAAGGTAAATCTATCAAGAAGAGTTATCATATTGAAAAAGACAATGGTGTATCTAATGATGAGGAATCAAACTATCCCGATGAGTATAGTGATGAGTTCTTGTTCATGGCTCTAAATGTTGGGACTAATCTACTAATCCTAAAAGATGTGTGAAGGAAAGTGCTCCAAAAATAGGTCACAATATTGAAGGAACTATGTTGACTACTTTTCATGCAAGAGAGGAGAGAAACTACTAGATAATTGATAGTGGATGCTCAAATCATATGATAGGTGACAAGAGTAATTTTGTTAAAATTTAGAAGTATGATGGTGATCTTGTTAATGTTGGTGTGAATGGGGTTATTTTCTAACTAGTTATTAGTGAGGACCTATTCACATTATTATAAGTTTACTAAGGAGTTAATTTTCCTAGTTGTCATTTCTAGAAGTTAGTTATAATGGGGCCATGTCTCATTATTTACTTTTAGTTATCTAGGAATTTAAAAAAATTCTCATGCATTTAATATTTGTATTGAGAATTTAATGTGTATCCTAGATTTTTATGACTTAGTTGTCTCATGTGACAAGATTAAGACACTTTTCATGATCTTGCCTAATCCTATCTCACTCCTTGCCTATATAAGAAAGGCTTCATACGTATATTGAAAATCAATCCAAGAAACTTAGTTAAGTGTTGTGTAAGTCCAATATATCAAATTGCGATCTTGACTATTGCATATTGGCTACATCTTACACCCATTATTGAAATTTCATGTTCTTGTTTTTCCCTCTTGTGGAAGGTTGTTGTTGCTTTTTGCAGATGATCCTGGAGGCTTGATTCTTTGAGTGACTCTAACATGTTTTGTTGGCTATATCTCAGCTCCTATAGTTAAGTTTTTTGATGACGCATCTACTAAGATCTATGGAAAAGGTTCAACTATTTTTAATGGCAAGCATAAAACAGATGATGTTCTTTATGTCAAGGGTCTCCAACCTAATCTTCTCAATGTAGAAAAAATGTGTAGTAGAGGATACAATTTGGTTTTAGGACATGATGGTTGTGAAATCAAAAAAGGAAGCTCTGGAACTTTGGTTGTTGTAGGTACAAGGATAGAAGGAAATGTTTATCAGCTCAAAGGTGGTGGTGTTAAGTGTTTTATGTCATAAATCGATGAAAGTTGGCTATCACATAGAAGAATGGGTCACATTAACTTTGATAGCCTAGTGAAGATCAATTCTACTGATGTTGTGAGAGATCTACCAAGGATTACAAAATATGTCAATGCAATCTGCAAAGAGTGTCGGTTTGGAAAGAAAACAAAGAAGAGGTTCAAAACTAAAGAGCATTCTACAACAAGACCTACCAAAATAAGAAGCTCATAAGGTGATAGGTATTTCATGTTATTAATAGATGATTATTCTATAATAACTTGGGTGACATTTCTCAAAGAAAAATCAAAATCTCTAGATAAGCTTAAAGCCTTTAAATCTATAGTTAAGAATGAAATGAGTTTGAAAATAAATTTGTTGAGCTCTAACAGATTGGTGAGTTTACCTCTAATGAGTTTAACAATTTTTGTGAGGATCATAGAATAAAGAGACAATTATCAGCTCCTAGGACTCCTATGTAGAATGGAGTTGTGGAAAGGAAGAATAGGACAGTTTAGGAAGTGGCAAGAACCATGATGAAGGAAGAAAATCTATTAGATGTCAATTGGAGAGAAGCAATTCATACTATAATATACATACTTAATAGAGGACAAGAAAGAGTGAATATTTTAAAGACTCCTTATTCGTTATGGCATGGAAAACCTCCTACTGTGAAATATTTTAGAGTGTTTAGAATCAAATGCTATATTAGGAGAGATGAAGAAAACTTGGGAAAGTTTTATGCAATATCTGATGAAGGAATCTTCCTTGGATACTCTACAAAAATAAAGGCATATAGATGCTATAATAAAAGGTTGAAGAAGATTTTTGATAGTGCAAGTGTCAAATTGGATAAAGAACCACATCAAAGTTTTGTGTTGATAGAAGGATATGAATCTAATGAAACCCCTTGCAATGAAGAAGAAAAAGATGACGAGAAAGAAAAAGAGATGACAGTGGAAGAGGAATAATCTCCAAAAATGATCCCTAATACTCCTAAGTATGTGTAGAGGAATCATTATGAAAATTAAATCATTTGAGATAAGAGAAAAGGTGTGTTGACAAGGAGAAAAGCTGCTATGGTAGAGGAATAGGTAATTTATTGTTCACTTTTAGAAGTAGAACCTAAAACAGTAATTGAAGCATGCAAGGATGAGAACTAGATCAAATCTATGGAAGAAGAGTTGAGATAGATTGAGAAGAATCGGACTTGGGAATTGGTCCCAAGACTAACAAACAAGAATGTGATAGGAACTAAATGGGTTTTCAGCAATAAACTAAATGAGGATATAAAGGTTGTTAGAAATAAGGGAGACTTGTGTGTAAGGGCTACTCACAAGTGGAAGGAATAGATTTTGAAGAGACTTTTGCTCTCGTGGCAAGAATGGAAGACAATAGATTTTTTTTGGCTTTTTCAACACATAAAGACTTCAAGGTGTATCAAATGGATTTCAATTCTACATTCTTCAATGGTGAGTTAGAAGAGGTCTTCATTGAACAATCGGAAGGTTTTTCATTGTTAGAAAATGTTGATATGGTATGCAGATTAAAAAAGGAATTGTATGGACTCAAACAAGCTCCTAGAGATTGGTATGCAAGATTAGATAGATACTTGTTACAGTAGGGATTCAAAAAGGTTACTGTAGATAGTAATCTTTACTTTAAGGTTGAAGGAGATTAGATCTTGATTGTTATGGTTGTGTATGTTGATGACATAATCTTTGGAGGAAATGAAGGTATGTGTAAGAGATTTGCAGAGCATATGCAAAAATAGTTCGATATGTCAATGTTTGGGGAGATGAATTTCTTCCTTGGGTTGTACAAATCAATCAATCAAAAAAAGGCATTCTCATCTCACAGTCAAAGCATGTAAAGGAAATGTTGGGGAAGTTTAGAATGGAGGATTTTAAACCAGTGTCTACTCCCATGGTTATTGGTTGCAAGTTGAGAAAAAATGATGAATCTCCTAATATATATCAAAGCAAGTATAGATCAATGATTGGTATACTACTATTTCTTACTGCTACTAGACCAAATATCATGCATGTAGTTTGTCTTGTGGAAAGATTTCAAGAAGATCCCAGAGAATCACATGTTGCAGCAGTTAAAAGGATATTTAGACACTTGAAGGGCACTCTGGATTTTGGTCTATGGTATCCCAAGGATACTAATTTCTCTTTGAGTGTTTAAATAGATTCAAATTGGGTAGGTTGTGCAGATGACAAAAGAATTAAAAGTGGAGGTTCTTTCTCTCTTGGAAGCAAGTTGGTTCTTGGTTGAGTAAGAAGCAAGATTTGGTGTCATTATCTATTGTAGAGGTAGTATATGTTGTAGTAGCAAGGTGATCCCACAATATTGGTTTACAATTTTTGGCCAAATTGGACACTGAAATTATTATTTTTAACTAAATCTTCACATTTTGAAGATGAATTTGAAGATGATGCAATCTAGATTTTCATCACATTTTTTTTGTAGATTCTTAAAAAAAAAAAAAATCAAAATTTTTGGAATTAGATTACACTTCTTTTTCCATCTCCCACGAAAATTGGTTTGTTCAGAAAACAACATTTTAAAAAAGTCATGCACACCATATAACACAACTTTTTTTCCATGAAGGATAAAATTCTAATTCTTTCGAATTTAGATTTGTAACTTCGCTATCTAGTACTTCCACTTGGTTAGATGGTTTTTTATTGAATTTTTTTTCTTTAATCAAGTTTCGAAGTCAAACCAATTACAATTCAGACATAGCACGATCGTATAAAGCGTAACTTTTTTTGTATATATCGAAATTCAATTTTATTTTATTTGTTAGATCAAGGACTTCAATATATAGTGCACTCATATTTTTCAAAAAAAAAAATTGATAATCTGCTATTTTTCCACATGTGCAGAGCAGAGACCTTTCATTATGTGCCTACAAAGGATCAAGTTATAAATATTTTCACAAAGGCTCTTCCAAAAGATAAATTTTAGTATCTTTGATAGAAGTTAGGGGTTATTACCCCTCCTTTCAATTAGATGCATAAGTTGGTGCATCTATCCAGGTGATTCATTCAAGATACATTCTTGGTCTTGGACTGATGAAGGCTACCTCTTAAGGGGAGTAGGTAGTGGTGTCTTCAGTTGGTATAGTTAGGGGGAGAATATCTTGTGTCCCTCGGGGGGGAGAGCAATGAAGAAAGAGCAGTGGAGAGAGCAAGAAAAAGATTAGTGGAGAGCAGTGAGGGAGATTTTCTTTCATGTGTTTCTTCTAGTGATGCATGCAGGTATTTCCCTTTCCCATTGATGTCAAGGGTGGAGAGTCAATTTTGAAAAACACGGGGGGAGAGAAGTCTAAAAACATGAGAGAGTGAAGTCTGAAGGGGAGAAAAGAGAGAATTATGAAATGTAAGAAAGGCCCCAGTAAGAGGGAATGTTGCTTGATGCAGAGTTGTGAGCCGGTGTTGTAATTGTAGAGTCACTTTTTTTGTTGATGGTTTTCCAAAGCTCGTTTTTCCATCAATTAAAAAGGGGGATATTGTTGGAGATTGTTGGTTTTATCATTATTATTGTCATTGATGTCAAACCCTAGTGTGGATGTGTTGTGGTTTGATGTCACTTTGATGTCAACCTCTAGTATGGTCAGGGAGATTGTTGGAGATTGTTGTGTGCTATGTTGTCATTAGTGTTGTGATTTGATGTCAACCTCTAGTGTGATCATGTTGAGAAGTGTTTGTGGTATTGATCAAATGTTTCAAGTGTTGTAGATATATTGAGCAAGTTTTTTTGCACCTATTGTTGATGCAGTTGGTTCACTTGGTTTCCAAGTGATTTTGAGAAAATTTGAATAAAAGAGTGTGTAGTGTGATAGAGGTGTGTTCATTGTTGTGATCCAAATTTCTTCATGGTTTAAGATATGCTTGTGCAATTTTGATGTGATGATCAGAGGTGTTCAAAGGTTCTATACCCAGAGTTTCAAGTTATGGATCATGTGGCAATGGAAGTTGTCTTTGAAAATGTGTTTTCCTATGTAGAAGGTTGTTTGGGAGAAGTGGAATTATTCCACATTTCTCTGCATTGCGGTTTTTTGTCTTTTAGATTTTTGAACATGATAATACTTCTTGTATCTACCTTCCCTTGTACTTTTATGTTTTTCAGGTGTTCCACAAGGTTGGATACAGTGTTGCATGTCTGTGAAAATGTTGTTGGTTGCACAAGATGATGGTATTCTCAATTCCAAGTGGTTGTAGAAGTGTTGTAGAATATTTTGATGATGCTAGAATATTCTAGGATGTTTTGGAGTGTTTCTTTATGGTCTACCTGGTGTTTCAGGACTTGGAGAGGTGTGTGTGTTGTCACTTATTAGTGTTAGTGCAGGTTTGGATAACCTGGCATGCTAGTGCTAATTGTGGAGGTCATTTTTTATTTGTGGAAGTGTGGCAAAGTGTGTATGTAGACTTGGGTCCTAGCTAATACTTGGTGTGATTTCTCTTCATGTCTTTCACTATAGAAGTGTTTGGTGTCGACCTATTTAGTGATTGCAAGTTTGAGGTACATGTGTTTCATTAAGGTCGACCTAAACAAGGTTGTTTGAGGTTGTGGAGGATATACAAGCAAGGTTATTGTTGGAGATGTTGCAAATGTGTTGTATGAATTGAATGTGATCAAGTGTGGTGATTTGAGAGTGAGTTTAAACACCTAAGGCTACTAAATACAGTGAGAAGAAGGTGTCAACATTTTCAGTGTGCTTGAATTTGCTAGAGGTAGTGAGACAAAGGTTACGGATGGTGCAGAGTTGTGGTGGATTTTCTTGTTGCTCTGAGATAGTGAATCTCTTTATAATAGTCCTCTTCTATTCTTATTTCTTTCATATACTGATTCCTTTGGGTAGTGATCCTTTCTTCTCTTTTGGGTAGTGAGCCCTTATGATAGTGAGCTTATTGTATTCGGTGTTTCTACCCATATATATGTGAGCTAATCCTCACTGTGGTTTTTCCCTAATTAGGTTTTCCATGTAAATTTGGTGTTCTCTTGTGTATGGTGTTGAATGTGTTTATGTTTCATATGTGTTTACATTATGTTGATGATAATAAGGGTTTGATGGTTAATGAGGGTTTAAGTTTTTAATGTGCAAATGATTCACCCCCCTCTCTATTGGCATATAGTTGTCATTAATGTCAAAATGGAAAATAAGGGAAAGGAGATTGTTGGCATAATGACAAAGGATGAGTGTGAGTGTAGTGCATTTGATGGAAAATTAGATGGCATATTCGAATTGGATTCTTCAGAGCTTTCCAGAAAGGTATTGTGCAGGTCGTGATGTCAATGGAGATGTCAACATTCATTTATTTATTCTCTTGGTCTAGGGTTTATCAGTTAAACCTTACATGTGAAAAAATTTCAATCATCACAACGTTCAATCAAGTTCTATTTCAGCGTTATAGGTTGCAGGTCACATAAGTAACAACTTATGTCACTCATTTTGTGATGTGACTGGACCCATTACCTAGGTTGGAGATGTCTACATGTCTCATCGATGAGACATTCCATTGAGTGGCAAAAGAAAAGAAAAATTTGGCTAATTCTAACTTGGACGGTATCTTTCTAAGTTTCTCTAACTTATCGCTTCAAGGATTTTGATTGAGTATAGCCATGGCAGTGTTTTTGGCACGTGGTCTAACTTAAGTGATGTTTTTCTATGTTTTGCTAATTCCCCACCATGTAGTGTTGGCAGTGTTTTGTCTAGTTTGATAAACTTATGAAGATTGCGCTTTAAGGCTCGGTAGTAATTTCAGGAACATGTCTAACTTACCGCTTAGTAAAGAAAGGTGAAGTCAACGGAGTTAGTGGATAGTGAAGATTGGTGACATCAGAAGGTGTATGATCAACATATGCCATGAACGATAGAGATTGAATGAGGAAGATCCGACGGCTCCCACATACCCCGCTAAGATTTTTGTATGACCCGCGGGGTCAACGGGGAACAGTGGAGATTAATCCAGGATGGATAGATATTGACCATCAATGAAGATGGTGGGACCCGACAAGAAGAAGTGAAGGTGATGATAGTGGATGATGACATAGACTGATAGATGGTGAAGAGTGATTGCTCAACTAACAAGCTCACATCCTTGTTGTGAGTTGTGTGGCGATGACGTGGATGATAAATGGAAACAACCCACAAAGCCCACAGGGTTTTTTTTCAAGCTCGTGAGATGAGTGGATTTTGGATGTGTGTCTTGGTGGACCCCACGTATGGCGAAAAATATATGAATGTGATCAATGGTGAAGATTAATCAATGGTGATCAAACGGTGATAAGTGAAAGGTGGTGATGAAGGAGGATGGCATGCATTGACTGTCATAAAGTGAATGACAGGATGACATGTGGCAAATATTTAGTGGATGATTTTGCATCATTATTGCAAATCAATGATTGATGGCTAAATGAATATATGTGATCAATGAAGAAGATTTAAACAACCGTTTATCTAATGGTTGTGTTTTAAAGCTACGACAGTGAACGAGAGCCAATGGATCGTGGCATGAAGAAGAGGATCGATGGCCAAAATTCAAAGATAGAAATCTGAAATGGCTAAAATGGTGCGAGTAATGGTTTTGACTGGTAACTGACATGGAAATGAGAATTAAATGATTTATTTGCTTCAACAATAATTGTAATGAGATTTGATGCATAGGGTGGTAGTTCAAATAATCGCGGAGACAAGAATCAAGATCACATCAAATGATCAAAAGGATGCATTGAATGCATAATCATATTTTAGTGTTCGACAAAGAGAATGAGGAATATTATTTGTAACCAAATTAAACATTGGGTGGCTCGATGCAAGAAATGGCGATGTTTAGTAAACCCTATCAGATGTCTTAATTATGAGTTGGACAGATGTGTGTGTGGCTCGAGGAAAAGGAATCTTGCTAGTGGAGTGTTCAAGTGAAGAAAACCCTAACAAAAGATTTGAGATGATTTGATCATGTGTGAGAATCTCGAGGCATTGAATACAGGTCAATGAGAAAAGATAATTTGGGAAATTGTCTAAGTATCATTGTAGCGGTGTGTGATGTGTCGAATCTGGATGTGAGGAGAAGTGTGAAGATTCTGCAAGTGCACAAAGTTCTTAACGAAGTGATGTATAGCTAAGAATGCAGTAGAAAAGATAGTGCAAAGTTGAAGAGAGTTCAGAGTAGGGGAGTGTTTCTAAGAGTGCAGCTTCAGCAGCAATAGTGTAAGTTACAGGGTGTGCAAAAACTCATTGTATGTAATGGTGCATTTTTAGGTTGAGTAGAAATTAATTATACATGCACATATGAACTTGTAATTTTGTTGAGTTTGTAGCCTCATTGAACTGAGTTGTAGCTCAGACTAGGTGATTGTAGTCTTCTTGGAGTTGTAGCTCCTAAAATAGGGTGCAGTAGCATCCTTGAATTTGCAGCTTCTAAATTAGGGAGTTGAAGCTTCCTTGGGTTGTAGCCCTAAACTTTGTAACAGATATTCCATTTGTGACACTACATTTGAGCAGTAGACTCAAGCAACTTTTGTCATCATGGTTTTTTCCATCTTGGTTTTCCATGTATATCTGGTGTTATGAGTTGTTTTTTCATGTGCATGTGATTTCTATATTGGTTTATGTTTTAATCTGCACATCTAGGTTGTAAGGTTGAATCTGCAAATAGGTTTTCAAGTCTAAAAGTTTTTATATCTACTGATTCACCCCCCCTCTCATTAGATCATAGTGTTCTAACACTCCTAGTTGTCCTATGTTTCTAACAGATAT
Organism: Sequoiadendron giganteum; assembly: GCA_007115665.2. NCBI lineage: Eukaryota > Viridiplantae > Streptophyta > Pinopsida > Cupressales > Cupressaceae > Sequoiadendron > Sequoiadendron giganteum. The sequence continues at coordinate 162,676,748 of CM021107.1, forward strand.
TAGGTCCCTCCATATTATCCTATCTTGTTTTTGGTCAACTCCACACCTTTTGACCATGCCAATAATGAATGCATTCTTGATAAAAGCATCATTTGAGAGCAATGTAAATGTGGAAATAGGCATATCTTACATTATAAGCATGGTGGATCCAAACTAACTGTTTGAGCATGTCGAAGTGAGTGGGTGAATGTTATCAAAGTAAATTTTTTGTTCCCTAGATCACTTGATCCTTGTAGGCTATGCTATTATGACGTAGTGTCTAAAGAGCCCTAAGAGCAAAAAAAATCCAATCTATGATGGAGTAGTTCTCAAATCTCGTGGTGGCTAGGAATGTTTTTCTAGACCTAAATATGGATATGGGATCCCTCCACATTAAAATATCTGAGTTTTTTTCAATTTCACACCATTTGACCATGCCAACAATGAATGCATTTTTGTAAAAAGCATCATTTGAGAGTAATGTAAATGTGGAAATAAGCATTTATTATGTTACATACATGGTGGGGCCAAAATGACTATACCAACATATCTAATTAGGTGTGTGAATTCTATTAGAGGCATCCATTCATTCCCGAGGTCAATCGATCCTTGCAAGCTACACTATTTTGGCACAATCTCTTAAGAGTTTTAAGAGCAAAAAATTATCAAAATATGAGAGTAGTTCTTAGACCTTTTGGAACCTAGGAATGTATTGTATAGACCTACAAGTGGATATGGGGACCCTCCACATTAATCTCTCTGATGTAGATCAGGGGTGGAGATGTTCTAACAAACCAGAATCAACTTGTCTTCAAGGTCTTCAAATCCACTTTTGAGGTCTTCCTTCACAAACCTTCATTAGGCCTTGTAGCACTCCAATTCACATTTGTCTAACATATCTTTTAGAGAAGGCCATCCAAACAAGAAAAAATCACCATTCCAGATACCCATTAAGGGTTTTCACAACATACTTGACTTTCAGGTAGGGTTTTTTTGAAACATACTACCCTAAAATTGACTAGTTTCACAAAACTAGGCCTAATTAGGCCACTTTTCCAAAACACGTACTCTAAATTTGACTCCCACTCATCAAAACTTCACTTGTAAATTCTTTCCAGGTCACATAGGGTCTGATTCTACAATTGGTTTCACAAGGCCTTCTCCCCTTTTTGTTATCCTATCAAAACTCCAACTAACCAAGCCTAACACATGAGGATGTTAGGCTAGGGCTTGCTCAAAAACCTTACAAACTCCATCCCCTACCCTAGAAATCACCATGAACATTAAGAGCACACCAAAATTTTCCATTCCACTGGGTTTCACAATTTTTCAATAGTGGAATTTGGCTGGATATACATGATTTAGTCTACAAACCCTTGAAAACTAGGTTTTCCAAGCCACCTTCAAAAAAATCCTTAAAACAATCCTATTTCTTGATAAAATTAAATAAACCACATGAAAATGAAATTTCACACACTCCTCTTTGATTTCCAATTCATTTCAAACCATGAAGCAACTGTACGAGGCCGTAAAGAGTCCTAAAACAGAAGAAAACACAAAAATTTACAGAAAAATAGTCATTTTGTATTGTTTTCACCACCAAACGTTGCAAAATAATTGCCTCGAAGTTTAGTGAGGCTATTTAAACATGTTCCCACTGAATTCCAACAATCTACAATTGAATTTGAGATCGGTGATTGTTCACCTTCCCTTCAAACCAAAAATTGGTAATGTTGCAAAGCAACTTTTTACATCATCTTAGACACTTTTACAAAACATTACTAAAGGACCATACATGACTCAAATTCATTTAAAATGGTCTTCGTTCGACCTTATTGCATCAAAAAATGATAGAACACACAAAAACTCTAACCTAGACACCTAATGGCAACATATGAGCAAAATTACTAGGGTGCCCCTGCACCACTCTCAGTTTTGTTCAAATCCACATTGTTTGACCATGCCATCAATGAATGCATTCTTATGAAAATTTTCATTTAAGAGAAGTGCAAATAGAAAAATCTTTCATTTTTTGCATGGTGGGGCCAAACCAACTATGAAAACATATCTAGGTGGAAAATTGAATGCTATCAAAGGTATTCAATCATTTATCGAGTCACTCGATATTTGCAGGCTACTTTATTTTGGTGTAGTCTCTTAAGATCCCTAAGAGTAAAAAAATGGTCAAATTATGACAGAGTAGTTCTCAGAGATTGTGACACCTACAAATGTTCTTTCTAGACCTATAGATGGATATGGGGTCCCTCTATAATACCTTATCTCAGTTTTGGTCAACTCGACACTGTTTGACCATTCCAACAATGAATGCATTCTTATAAAATGTGTCATTTGAGATTAGTCAATCATGGAAGGATGCCCTTAAAATATTTAAGAAATAGGATACATTCTCAACATCAAAATGGCTTCAAGGAATAATAAGGGCTATTTTTAAGATGGATCTTAGACATTTTACAGGAGATCTTCCTTCAATATAGGGGAGGAAGGCAATAGGGAGGACCAAAGGTTGGGTAGATTTGGGTTTAGAAAATAAGAATGACTTGGCTTTGTTGAGGGCTCTCAAAGTTTTGAAAGCCTTCTTCTAAGGTTTTCTCATTACAATATGATCAAGCATAAAATATCTAAGTGTAGTTCTAAAATTTCTCCTATCAGCCAACCTTAAAAAATTATTTCACAATATAAAATTCTTTGAGAAGCCCTAGGAAGGAATTTTACTTGTCACTCAACCTAAAATCCCCAAGGAATCCACTAGAGTTAAAGATCCTACACTATCTACTCTCACTCAATGTCCTCTTAGAGAATATTTTGGTGGCATTAATCAACTATTAGGGAATCGAGAAGGATTTCAACATTACATGGATCAATTCATGGAAGAGAATAAGGAAGGATTTCAATATTTCATGAATCAATTCAAGGAAGAGGATGGTCTTCATGCCCTCATGGATAGTCTTCATCACCTCATGGAAGAGAAATTCAAGGAAGATGATGGTCTTCATGTCCTTTTGTAGACTTAATGGATCAAGATGATGGTTTAGTTCCCTTTCCCAAAAGCACTTGACCATTTCCCAAATAATGGGTATTATCTATAAACCATATTACAACACTTTTAAGAAAAATAAAGGATAATAATAAAATCTAAGAATATACACCTAATTGGCCATGAATTAGTAGATTATAGAACACAATGAACCATATATTCCCTCCTTAGTAGAAGTGGGAGGAAACATTCTTCTAAAAAAAATTAAGGGTTGTAAATTCTTCCTTATGAAGTGCTACCTATTGGTTTAGTTGCAATTTCTTCCTTATGAAGCAATCATGGTTTTTTGAAGCCTATTGGTTTAGTTTTTGAAGACACCTAAAAATGTCCTAACCCAACCACACCTCATTTTAGCCTATCCTATCCCATTAATTAAATAAATAATATTTAATTAATTAATTAATTTACCCATCACCTTTATCCTAATTTATTATTTATTTAATTAATTTAACATTTTCCCTTATCCTAATATTTAATTAAATAAATATTTATTGTTTATTTAATTAATTTATCCAATATCATTATTCCCCACCTTTAATTAAATAAATTTCATATTTATTTAATTAATTCTAGCCTTATCCTCAAATCCTCCAGCTAAATTAATTAATTAATTGATTTAAGCTAATTAATCTCCATTACCCTTTTCTTCCATTATTTAATTCCACTTTATCCCTTATCCTTATCCATTTAATCTTATCCAATGATTTCATTCGCATGGATCATAATCTAAACTTGTATCCATATGACAAGTATCCCCTTCACATGTCTAGCCTTTATTCCAAAAGTCAAACAAACTTTTCATCTTAGCCCTTCATTTAATATCCCACCTCTTAATCCTAGCCATCCATATAAGGATGTTTCCCTAAACCTAGCCCTTTCGCATGAATATAACTTCAATAAAAACTCTATCTTCTCATTCAATATTATCCATTCATCATGAATGCATCCAAACCCTCCATTTCCTCCATCTCATTTCTATAAATGAGAGGCATCCCATCCCATTTGCATAAACATCTTCTATGCTAATGTTTTTATGCTAGAATATCTATTGGTCCATGAGAAACCACATTCAAATCTTCAACAACACAACATAATACATTCAATCTTTTCAGGTTTGCATGTGTTTTGTTTTGATTTAAGCTATTTTCATGCATATTTCTATTATATCCATTTTACATGCATACATTTTAGTGAACCCCCTAACTGAGTTTTGGCTCAAGACTTTGAGTAATTTTAGGGATTTTGGATTTGGACCCACTTCACTTGATCTACCTTTCTTTTTGTAGGTTTTGTTAGCTTTTTGTTGCAGGTTTTGTGCCATTTTTTGAGAAAACCCTAGTTTTAAGATATTTCACTATAAATTTCAAATGGACATGAATTTTTTTATGGGTATTTAGCTAATTTTTTTGGATAATCTAAGGAAGCTACAGTATAAAAACTAAGGTCATAGATTTATTTTTGGGTTATTTATGATGATTTTATAATTTTTCATAAATCTACATTTATGGGTGCAAATCAATGAATTTTTCCAAAAAAAATTGCATTTTTGGAAATCTCTTAAAATTTTAGATGGGTTCTATTCTTTACATATTTATTTTTGAGTTAACAATAGTGATAAAAAATTTAATCTTTGTTAATTAGGGATTTTCCATAATTTTGCATTTTTGGGTGCAAATCAGTGACTTTTTCGAAAAAAAAATTCAATTTTGGAAAGCTCTAAAAATTTCAATAGGATTTTGTTCTTTGTGTTTTTATTTTTGGTGCCAAAAATATTTCTAAAAATCAGATTTATTTTGACTAGGTGAAAATAAATTGGAATTACAATCTAGTGATGAGTATATTTTTCATACACATCTATTTTCTTGCATCATAAATTATTTTCTGATATTTTCAAGAGTTTTATTGTCATTATCATATTTGAGTTATTTTTTTTGGTTTTAATCTAACCCTCTAATATTAGTGATCAATTATATTGTTAGGGTTTTCCTTTGTTATTGGTTTTGTGAATGTGCAGCAAAAATGAACTCTTCAAATGGAAAATTGGATCAACTGGACAGAAATTTGGAGCTAAAGATAATCTAGGTGCACACTTTTCAACTCATATCTTTATCTTAATCTTGTTTACAACATCACATTTCAATTTGGATCTAAAAAGAACAAGTGTCTTCTCAAAATCATGCTTTCAATTTGGGCTTAGAAAGAACAAGTGTGTGCATTGCTTGGTGATCTTTTTTGTGCTTGGAAGTGTGTATGCTCTTCCCTCACATTTCCATATTATCTTAGGAATAAAAATAACTCTTCAAAACTCTCATTTTCACATCACACATTTCAATTTCTAAGGTTAATAAACATTGCTTGTGTGATCAAATACATGTGTATGCTCTCTCCTGGCATTATCATATGATCTTGGAGATCAAAAGCATTATTTGCATCCATTTTGTGTAACCTTCTTAGGGGGCCTTCCTAGAGAAGTGATCACTCTAGGGGATGACCTCTACTCCCATGTTCCAATGAAGTATAAAGAGAATGGCATGAATTGACAAGCACGCCTCTTGGAAGTAGAATATTGTCAAGTTTGGCTAAGCCTCTAAGAAATTTATACCTTAGAGAAGTGAAGGTGGAGAGTGGGTTACCCTTTCCTCCTGACTATTTGGTAGTATTCTCTTTCAACTATGGATTAGGCCTCGCGTACCTTTTTGGTATATAGAGGATGCCTCTAGTTGAGCTTGTAAAGCCTAGTTGATACTTTTGGCCATATCCCACTTGAGTTAGGCTTGTTAATGTGTCTTATGTTCTTAAATGTTTAGATCACCTTCCCCACTTGAAACCATAAGGGGATCCTTATCCAAATTGATCCTTAGGACTTTTTAGTTTTTCATTATTTATTTTTTAATTTTCATTTGTATTCCTAATCATAAAATTCAAAATAAAAATAGAAAACTCAAAAAACCCAAAAAAAAATTAAAAAAGTTAAAAATCCAAAAACATTATAAACATTTCAAAAATAAACAAATCTAGGTGTCCTTCAAGTCAATCTATCTACATAATCTCCAAGTAAAACTTCCCATCCTCATTCCCCATCCTAATCATCGAAGTCAAACTAATCATCCCATCCTAGTCAACATAACCATCCATAATCTCATCTTGATCATCTTAATCACCTCATCTTAACCACTTATTCATATCCTAATCATCATTACTCATCCCAATCATCCCATCCTAGTCATCATAACCATTCCTCATCTCATCCTAGTCATCTTAATCACCTCATCCCAACCAATCATTTCCATCCTAATCATTTCTCCTCATCCTAATCATCTCATTGTATCATAATCATCCCTTCTCATCTTAATCCCTCTTAATCATTTTAATCACTTCCGTAATAATTCTAACATTTCACAATTGAATCCTAATTATCTCTTCTAATCCTATTCATCCTTCATTTGATCTTGATCATTTATTTCCATCTCAATCATTTATTTATAATTTTTGGCCAAATTGGACATTGAACTGATTTTTGTTAACTAAATCTTCACTTTCGGGCACCTACTACTACTAGACCATGAGGAATTTGAAGATTATGCAAGCTAGTGATTTGTGACATTTTTTCTCTATATTCTAAATATATTTTTTAAAAATTGAATTAGATTGCATTTCTTTTTCTATATCCTTCGAAAACTAGTTTTTAACAATAAACACCATTTTTAAAGAGTGATTCTCACCGTAAACAACATAAATTTTTTATATGAAGGATAAAATTCTAATTTGTTTGAATTTATCTTTGTAACTAAGATATCTAGCACTACCATTTGGTTTCATAGTGTTTTATTGAATATTTTTTTCTTAATCAAGTTTTGAAGTTAAACCAAATATTATTTACACATAGGCGGACCATAAACAACATAACATTTTGTGTATCTATCGAAATTCAAATTTTTTTACTGGATAAAGGACACCAATACCTAGCATGAAAATATTTTTCATAAATTTTTTTTGATAATCTACTATTTTTCCACATGTATAGAATAAAGAGCTTGATTTTTCAGTGAAAAACCTACATTCACAAGAAATAAAAATTAAATATAATAATAAAATTAAATATATTTAAAATTATACTTTTTTCGGAGCTTATAATAAGGACTGCATACTTACAAAAAATAATTTTAAATTAATTCATTTGATCCCCCAAAAGGTAAATCAAAAGTGGTTTTTTATCAACATTTTGATAGGTGTAAAGGAGACCATGTTATAAGTATGGTTTAAAACTAGCGGGCTTCTATCCAAGGGTTTTTGATCTAAGGTGGTATGATCAAACCATCTTCAATTGGAATCCTTTAAATGGAACTTTTCAAGGCTTAAATCGTTATATTTTCTAAAAATATGTGATTTCAACGAACATCAGGATGTCCCAAAAAGTGTAAACCACTATTGTTGGATCACCCTACATCTCTAATCATCGTAGTTATCTCTTTTCAATAATTCCATCCTAATCATCCCCTTCCATCATTATCATAATTCTTCATCCTAACTATCCCCCTAATCATTCTAATCATCCATTTTCATCATAATCATCCCCTCCTTCATCCTAATCCCCCTATTCTAATAATTTCTTCTAATCCTAATCATTTCTTTCCATCCTAACCATATCTCTTCATCCTAATCATCCTTATCCATCATAATCATTCCTTTTCATCTTAATCACCCTGTATGTATCATCCATAACCATTCTAATCCTAATCACCCCATCCTAATCATTCATAATCATCCTAATCTTTCTAATCATGCATCTTATTCTAATCATACCCAATCATCTAATCCACATCATCCCAAGTATCTCAATCATCCACATCCATTCTTAATCCATCATTTAGGACCCTAAGCTTAATTAATTTATCTAATCTAATTAAGGTCCTAATCATTATCATAACCACCCTCCATAATCCACATCAAAATACTTATTTCCTAATCCATTTTCATCCTTAATCTCCACCATCATCCTTAATACTCATCGGTTCATTATCATCCTTAATCTCTATCATCATCCTTAATCCACATCCTTCATTATCACCATCCTTCATCGTCATCTTAATCTAATCACATTATCAACCGAACGCCATTCCAACCTAATCCATCTTAATCCAAAATCAAGACTATATCTTCAATTTACCATTATATCATTCATAGTCAAGCTAAATACCAATCAATCCTCAGTTGTCAATACCAAAAAACCATAGATCAAGATGAGTCTAATATATCCTCCATATTCCCTCTCATACCTCAAGATCTTGTTGAATTTCTCCTTGCCGACTAATTTAACAATCACATCAAATCCATGATCATGTGTCCCATAAGTAGATTCCAAGAGATCCTAAACACCATCCAATACACCATTGAAACTTCTACCCAAGTCATGTCACCATCCATGTCATCCTTTCCCTCAATTGACAAGGGAAACCAAAATGTCTTCCATGTTCAACCAACACCCATCCATAACCATATCTCATGCACTTCAAATCCTAGTCAACCCATCGTCAACCCAAAGAGGGCCATAAAAATATCACCAAAGAATACCATCAAAAGACAACCAAAATTCACCCTCCAAGGAGCACAAAATTCACCATCAAAGGAATACAAAAACCCATGCAAAGTATTATTTCACAAAATGCTAGTCCTATTCTTCTAGTTCCACCCACCTCCACCTCATCCATTTGATGTTTTTCCACCTTCATAGCACCTATACAAATTCAACCATGTCACTCACTTGACCTCGTTGATCTAAAGCATGTCATCATAGATCCCCCTTTGTGTCAAGATCAAAGTACCCCCTCTCATGATCCCATTCCATCTCATGATCCCATTCCATCTCATGATCCTATACCATCTCATGATCCAAGTTTCTCAATTTCATGCCATAATCCTAGTCCATCAACTCTCTTACATGATCCTATACTATCTCATAATCCTACCATATCCAACCCATTTTATGATCCTAGCATATCCACCTCCATGGCATGATCCTAACCCAATTCAAGATCAAATCATCTCTTCATCTCCATGTCATGATCCCTTTCCATCTCATAACCAAGAGAAAACTATACCATCCACCCTATCCCATGATCCTACCCTAAGTCAAGATCAAAGCACCCCTTCATCTTCATTTCTTGATCCCGATCCTCCACATGATCCCATCACCCATATCCAAGCTACCCATGAACCCCCTACTTATCAATTGGGTTCCTCCACTTTCATCCAAGTTAGTCTACTCCAAGAGGCTATCATTCACTCCATTCCATACCCACCTCAAAATGGACTAGCATCTTGCTTCCAAAATAATAAGTATCCTATCAGCAAAGGAATTTGTCAAACTATGAATTATCAAGGCAAAGGGTTAGGCCTTCATGAGCAAGGTATCTTAGAACCCCTTAATATCAAAGAAAATCCAAAATATCTTGGCCTTGGATACCAAGCTCAAGATGTTGGCACTCCTTCCACCCATCTTAAATCCAAAATCCTACCATCTAAATCCAAATGTCCACATTCCACATCCTTAAAATCCATCTTGGGCCCTTATGTTCCAAAACCTAATCCCATATTCCCTTCCATATATTTCAGGTCCCTATGTCCCAAAACAAATTCCTTAATCCCCTCCATCCATATTGGGACCTTACATTCCATCACCTAGCATTCTTACTTCAAAATACCATTATCCTCTCTATCCATAACCTCATATCCCTAATCAAGATCTACAAAGGCACACACCCTTGAACCTTTTCCAACCTACCTACATCAACCCATTCATAATACCTCCATATCATTCCTCTCCATCCACAAATCACATTGCTCTTGGACGTAATTTGGATACCAAATCTCAAATACATAAAGCCAAAAATCCACAAAAATGAAAGCATCAACATGTCCAATCAAAAAGACATCCAAAAACAAAGAAAAGTATGATCCAAAATCAAAACTTTAAATCCCAAAGGCCACAAAGGCCCATGAAGCGAAAATAAAAATCAAAAGCTATGTGGATTCCAAAAATACTCATATAATCAATGCATCCCCAAAAAAATCAGAATCGGCATCCAAACTTGCTTATCCAAAAGCTCCATCCAATCCTAAGTCTTTCACTCCATTTAATAATTCTTTATCACCTCCATCCATTTTTGGTCTTTATATCCCAAAATCCACATCTACTCCATCTAAATCTCCAAATTAAAAATCCACTTCTCTTTCACAACTCCACCACCCTTCAAGGTGTGTGCCAATTTTGATCTTACCAACATTTCCATCCACTCATCTACAATTCATCCATAAACCCATCCATTATCCAACATCCATCTTTCATCCTTCCATCCCTCTTATCAAATCCTTTGCATAAATCCATATCCCTCATCGTCTTCCCATCCATTTCATTCCCCTTACCATCATTCTACCAATGTCTATGAGCATACCTCCAATTTTCCATGATCTAATGGAACACATCTTCAAGGGATACCATCCATGGAACTAGATTCTTGATTCCTCCCTTCATCTCCCTATAGTTCATCCACTATCTTCCAAATCCCCTTATCCATATCCTTATCCTTCTCCATCCATCGTATTCTCAAAAAATAAAAATAAAAAAGAGAAAAGTGAAAAAACTAAAAACTAAAAACTAAAAAAAATAAAGAGAAATCATTCGTCCAACGGTGAAAACCACTTCTTGTGGCACCTTGGATAGGTACCATGATGAAAATCTATAAAATAGGCATCATGTGTAATCCATTACTCTCTTGCACTCTACACTTGGGGACAAGTTTCATTCATGCTATCCTACCTACCACACCCTTCTTTATCCCTCATTCCCTATCTAAATCCATCCCCCCATTTCCCTCCTTTGATCTTGACAAGGCTAAGAAGCTTCATATACATCATGCATTATATCCTTCCATCCTTCCATTCTTCTTATCCTATCCATATCATTCATTCCATATCCCTCATCCTATCCAAATCCATCTTATCTTCCCATCTTTTATCTTGAGGAAGAGCTTAGGGGTCAAATATCAATGCATCCATATCCTATCCACTTGATCATCATATCCATATCCTCCATCCTATATCCACTATCCTACTTCTATCCTCATATCCTATCTAATTCACCCTCTCTTTTCACCCTTGATCTTAATAAAACTACGGGTCAAATATCAATGCATTCATATCCTTTATGCACTATCCTTCCATATCATACATCACTCATCATCTTACATCCATGATTGTACTACCTCTAGTGTGGGGCATCTTAGTCATTTGAAACTAGTCCTTGGAGCTCCATTTTCCTATCCTCCATCCACCATCATCCTATATCCCATCACCATCCATTATCCAAATCCCTCTCTCCTATCCATGGAAGTCTTACATCCTTCCATCCTTTACCATGTCTCAGTTCTCCCTTTTCATTGGATCTCATTCAATCCTCCACTCAATCTTATCTTATCCAATCCATTTATCCTTATCCTCTATCCTTCCAATCCAACCATCCCCATCTAGTCCATACAAATGAAATCAATTGTAATCCATGCAATCCAATATTGCAATCTAGTGCATCATCCATAAGCAATCCATGATTTCAATCCAAATTAGTTGATAATTTATTGATATATTTTAATAAATTATCATCATATGGATATGTCTTTCCTAATCATCACATTGTTTTGGGATGTGTCCTTCCCATATCAAAAAATGTCATCATCATCATCATCACCATTATCAATCAATCCATTAATCGATTTTTAGCTTGACTTGGAGCATAGTCCTTGGTTTCTTTTGGTTTGTTGTACATGCTTTCTTATTGCTTGTATGTTTTATCATTTTTTGCATTTCTCATTATCTTTTGCATTCTATTATCACAAGGGCATCATGGTCTTCCATATCATGGTATTATGGGGCATATGTTTGCACTTGACCTTTTTGATCATGTATTTGGCACATTGTCATCCTGGTTCCTTATATGTTGGTACATAATGTCAAGTACAATATCAAATCTTGGTTGATCATATCATTGCATCATCATGATCATCCATCTGCCCTCTCCATCCACATCTTCATCATCCTTATCTATTTTCCTCTACCATTTTATCCTTCATCCTCTAGTCCTCTCATCCATTTCAAGAGCACACTCGTGTTTTTGAACCTACATATCCTCTTGAGGGGGCATACGACTACCTCCTTGTCATTATTCCTCATCATTGCTAGTGACTAGGGCCTCATGCTTCTAGTCTTTATCCCTTTCCTACCCACCATGTTTTATTCTTTGAAATGATGTTAATTCTCTTAATTGCAACATCATCTCAAAGAGGGGCGAAATATAGACACCTAAAAATGTCCTAACCCAACCACACCTCATTTTATCCTATCATATTCCATTAATTAATTAAATAATATTTAATTAATTAATTAATTTACCCATCACCTTTATCCCACTTTATCCTAGTCAATTAATTAAATAAGTATATTATTTAATTAATTAATTTAACCTTTTCCCTTATCCTAATATTAAATTAAATAAATATTTATTATTTAATCATTAATTTATCTATTATCCTTATTCCCCGCCTTTAATTAAATAAATTTCGTATTTATTTAATTAAGTCTAGCCTTATACTCAAATCGTTCAGCTAAATTAATTAATTGATTTTGAACTAATTAATTGATTTTGAATTAATTAATTGATTTAGGCTAATTAATGCCCATTGCCCTTTTCTTCCATTATTTAATTCCACTTTATCCCCTATCCTTATCTATTTAATCCTATCCATTGATTTCATTCACATGGATCATAATCTAAACTTGTCACCATATGAAAAGTGTCCTCTTCACATATCTAGTGTTATACCCTATTGTGCTACTACTTATTTACTTTTACCTAGTTGGGTGAAAATTCTTGAAATGAGTGTATATGTGCTTTATGTGTTTTGGAAATATGAAGAATAAATTTTGATTCAATTTGATGTTATGATTTATGATTTTGGTTGTAAAAATATGATGCAAATGGATGTGTTGTTTTCAGCTAACTACCATTGTAAAGTGTAAGTTGGATGCAGGAATTAAATCAACCCTCTTGAAGAGAGGGGAAGTGTCACTCAGGGAGAACATCTTGGTCTGGTAACCTTTGATAAAAGATCTAAATTGAGCTTTCACACAAACACAATTCTAGTTTGGTCAAGTCAGGATAATAGTTGGGAAATAGTAAGCCATATTTAGTCATTCTTGTGTTTATATTTGTAAATGTTCTTGCTTAGGAGTCTAAGTGTTGAGTTTCTTTTGATTTATGAGTTCTTTGTGTTTTTATATTTGATCAATGGAATATATATGCATAATATGTATATATGTGTGTGTAGACATCTAAATTTGACCACTTACGTTTAGTCAAATTTATCATTTCCGTCTAAATAACCTTTTAACCACATTAATTAAATAGTATTGCCATTATTTGATTAATACCCCTAAAGTCTTCTAAATCCCTAAGGTATTTAATTTAATTAGATACTTTATCATCTATCCTTTGTATCCCATAAATTAAATAAATAATTTATATTTATTTAATTTACTCCCTCAAATGTCACATCCTCCATCACTTTTTCTTAATCCCAATTCATCTCCTAATCCCATAATTAGAGATGTTTACATTCCTAATCCATGATTAGGAGGTGTGACATCCTCCAACTTTTGCCACTTACCTCTAATCATCATTAACTAGCCTAATCACCTATTTGCACAATCCTAATCCTAATCACTTACCCTTTCTAGCATGTCCTTAGGTCAACCTTTCTTGGTACTTACCTTTTTTGGGTTGACCTCTTCCCCATGTGAATTAAAAATTCACACTTATTCCCCCCATGCATTTGTCTTCCCCATGGCATCTCATATGTCACATCGTATCCAAAGGACAAAGACCCCTTTTAGGGGAATCTTTTCTTACCCTTTGGATTCTTCCAAAAAGTGAATTAAAAATTCATTTTTATTCCTCCAAGGCCTTTCCCATTCCCCATGTTGACAAGGGATGACTTTCTAAAAGTAATCACTTGTCACTTTCAGCCCCATATGGGGCCAAGGAATAACTTTTTCGGGAAATCCTCTCCCATCCCAAGGTACTTGCAAGTACCTTGGGACCACATGACCTCTTCCATGTCATTTTTACCCTTGCCATCTCACCTTGTCCTTTGGACAACTCACCCTCCACTTGTCAAGATGTGAGGGCTTGTGAGTCCTCAACTCACCACATCCTTCCATCTTAGCCATGGTGGATCGATCTAGACCGTTGAATCCTCTAGAGGATTCAATTTTCTCTATAAAAAGCCCCCTTTTCTCATTAATTGAGAAATTCATTACATGCATACCAAACTTCTTCTCTCAAGCCTTTTAAGCCATTAAAGCCATTTGTTTCAACCTTCATAGCATTTTGCATTTTCATCTACCACCATTATCACATCCACCCACCTCCATTAGTCACTCATCTAACATCATTATTGCAAGTTACCAATCCAAGGATCACACATCAAAGTGACATCAAGGGCCAACCAAAGGATCGATTCAAGAAAAATTTACCAACGTGTTAACTTGGCTTCCAAGACTTTGTCAAAACAATATTAAGTGATCATGCGCAGAATTAGTCTCAACCAAGTCAAATAATAAACATTGACCCACATAATATGGCGTGAATGATAAAATGAGGTGCCAACTGATAAAAGAATGAATTGAATAGAATTCTATTTATCATTATGAATTTCTAGAATGTGAAGCATTTTGTAAAATGCAAAAAAATTCAAACACTCATCTATGCCAAATAAGTTGACCTATAGGAGGCAATTACCTTGCATTTCTAATGATCATTTTTTTTTCTATTATAGCATCGACTCATTCTCTTTAGTTGCATATGTGTTTGTTGTGCAATGAATTTAGTTGTCACCTTTTATTTTGATTGTTATGTCAAATCTCTTAAGTTGAGAAGTTTCATTCTTCATGCCATGTTTCCAGCCTTTAGTTTTTTATTCCAGTGTATAAATAGAGGTGTTCTACACCCCAAAAGGTAAGCATATATTATGTATTCATGTTGTGTTTTTCCGAGTTATTGCAATCTGCATTTTTTAGAGAGATTGAGTGAGATTGAGAGTGTGAGAAGTACTTAAAAGTTGTGAGAAGGTTCATTTGGGGAGTTGCATTCTGAATTGAGGGAAGACTGAGAAAGGAATCTAGCTCAATCAATTGGATCATTGCATAAATAGGCATGTTGATTTCTTCTCTCTTATTCTTTAATGTTTGAAATGATTGTGTCATTGATTATTTGAATTAGAGGAATTATATTATTTTTTTATAGGGAAATATTATTTTAATCTTATGGGAAATGAAAAGATTTCTTGTTGCACCTTGTGCTAAGATCTATATTTTTTGAAGTGTTTGTACATATTACATATTAATGAATCGATATATATAGAGGCAATAATATATTGGGGATATAGCTTTCAAAGCTAATTGTTTAAACTAGCTAAGTCTTAGAGTACTATGTTTTACTTAGCAGATGATATAGTTAAACATAGAGGTAATAGGTTATTCCTTAGGTTAGGATAATCCAATGAAGAGGATAGCCTATGCATAGATTATGAACAATTAATATAAATCGATCTAGGAAGGCGGGTGAAATATATGATGTCCACTTGTTATGAGGGAATGAAATACTTTGTCCAAAGTAGTGTAAGTTGCCACTATTTACACTGTCAATCATTGTGATCCAGGTTTACATACTAGGTTGAGGTATGTCATATAAATAGATTGTAGCCACTGTGTGATAGATCTAGATATGTAGGACACAACACCAAGCTCAGAAAAGGTCAATATTTATTATGAGGTTACCAAACCAATCTCTTCGTCGAAGGGTAGGTCCATCCATTAGTTTGATAGTTGTGTGGGGGACCACAATTAGTCCAAGGTTGGAGAAAAATAACTTGAGTGATGCTTCTCCTCATCAGTTAGCAACCAAGATTTGAATGGAGGATTTTCTAAGACTCTTTGTACTTTTTATGCCAGTAAACTCTGTGGAGCCTTGTTTATGTATTTTTTATCTATTATGATGGAAAGACTATAAAAGTGAAATGATACCATGTTATCATGTTTTATGTAATCAATAATTTGGAAAGTTATAATACTTTGATTAATGCAATGGAAAATTTTGGAAAAGATATTATTTCAAATGTGCATGCTATCTTTATCATTTTGAAAGAAAAAATTTATTGCTCATAATGGTTAGATTCTTATTCTATTTACTTGAGGTTAAAATCTAGGAATGTTACTATGTAGAAATTTGGGCATGTTGCACATGGTATCAGAGCTACCGGGTTCTTCTCTAGAACCTATGTGATCACTATGTTTTCCCTTCCAACATTATGAGTCTAATGTTTGTAAAATTCTTGTGTCAGGATGGTGTGTCTCAGGTTAACTGCAAGAAAGTCAGTGATTGAAAATGAGCACTACCTATGGGCCAAGAAGGAAAAATAAGACCTTGTTCGTACTATTGAGGGAAACAACTATGACAACACCATATGGATAAGTGATATATCAAGACAATCAGTCATTCTCTATCATAGATTAGTCAAGAGAAAAGAAGGAAGAGAGATGAAGCCAATTTTAACAATTTATCATTTGTCTCTCTAGCTAGATCAAGTCCTCATTATCACACTATAGGGATATGCTCTCATAATGTAGTGTCATTCCAACGTTTTTATTTAGGAATCCTCTAGTAGTGCCTATGGCTAAAGTAGTTTTTATAGCCTTTAGTAATGAACCAGAGTGACACGTTTTCAGAAATTATGTAGTAGAAGATAAGTTTGAAGGATAATATCATTTTTGGGATAGAGAAGAGCGAATGAGAGATGAGAAAAAATATGAGGGGTATACCCCATTGAGCTATGTATCTGAAAGTGAATCTAAATGATACACTCCTCTTGAAAATTTGAATAGTCATTCTGTGTAAAAGAAAGGATATTGAAATCCTTATGAATAAATGGAAGAATATGTTTTTTTATCAAAAAAATCTGTATGAAATACAATGAAACTTTGTATGTTTATTTTCTCTTTTGAAATGTTTTCCTATGCATTTAGTAAACCATGATAGGATCTAACTCAAGATGAACCTCCAGGTATAACTATACTTAATACAATGGTTAGGAAAAGAGCTAATATTGGAGGGAACCAAGAGGTTGGACAAGGTCCGGATAATGTTGAAGCCAATTTGGATCGACTTTTGGCAATCATGAATGAAACTAATGCAAGAATGTGAAATCTTGAGAAAGAGGTGAGGGGGAAAGAAGGAGAGGAAGAAAATGAAGAAGTCCCACACAATGTAGAAAATGAAGAAGTTCCTAATAATGAGGAAGAAGGGGAAGATTCTAGAAACCATACTAAATCTAGAGATCAAGAAAGTGTTAGAACTCAATCATATTCTGATGGAACCAATAGAAAGCGTATGGAAACAAAATTATATAGGGATATGAGAAAGATTAATCCTCCTAAATTTTATGGAAGCACCAGCAGAGAAGAAGTTGAGCCTTGGTTAATTCAAATGGAGAAGTATTTTGAAATAATAAACTATTCAAAAGTCACTAAAGTTGTGTGGGGGGCATTCTAGTTAGTAGGCGAAGCCTCTAACTAGTGGATGAAAAATACGATGGAACTTGGAATCAATTCCTTAAATCTGACTTGGAATGAGTTCATTGAGATTTTCCAAAAGAGGTGGTTACCACAGTTCTCTTTTTCAATCAAAAGTTCATTGACTTTTAGAATCTCAAGCAAGGAGAAATGGTAGTGAATGAATACTAGGAGAAATTCACTCGTCTCTTGAGGTATGTGCCAATGTGCCAAAAGGATGAGTGATTTCAAAACAAAAAGTTCATTATGGGACTTAATATCCAAATAGGTGGAGAGGTGGATGTGCATGGACTAGCCACTATGGACCTAGTCTATGAGAAGGCAATCAAGCAAGAGAAAAAGCTCAAAGCCATCTCGAACTATTGGGAGAAGAAAATCAAAAGAAAAAAGGTGGAACACAATTTAAACAAGATCCCAAGAATTTTAATGAGTGGCGGGAATTTCAAAAGCATGGGGACAAAGGATCCCACAATAATTAGAATGAGTCAAGGAGGGATCGTTGGAGAAACAACTACAACAGTGGTAATAATAGCAAAGCTAGAGGAAATGGTGGTAATACTGATAGGCAAGAAAAAAGAAGAGCTCTAGTAAAAGGATGATATACATTGGAGGGGATCATTATTCTATTCAATGTCTTAACAAACCATCTAGTTCACAACCACATGTGGTAATTCACTTCCTTCCCAACAAGTTATGTTTTAGTAAAGGATCCATGCTGCAATGGACAATCGCCAAGATGAATACCAGATCACCCCAATGGAAACTCCAAGTAATTTTTTTGGTTTACCTATTTCCATACTTATTGATACTTGAGCCACAAAAAAATTTGTTTCACCTAGAGTAGCTAATCAAATTTCTAGGAAATTCGGCTTTCTGGAAAAATCTTGGGTTGTAGAATATGCAAACTAGGCAAGAGCAACGATGAATCAATATTTATTAAAGGAAATGGTTGAACTTCCAAGTTTCTCTACAAAATTAAACTTATTTTTAGCACCCTTAGGATCCTATGACATTTTCTTAGGTATGAATTGGCTATGAAGCATAGAACTAAGGTGGATTTCCATGATAAAACTGTAGAATGTCTAGATGATCTAGGTAATCTAGTATCTTTTCAAGGAACAACTAGAGAAGTGAAACTATGATAGATTTTGGCCATGCAAATGCATAGGGTGAAAAAGAAAGGTTACCAACTCTTTGCAGTTTAAATGGATAAATAGAAGAATTCGAGGAAGTTACTCCTCAAGATAATGTCATGTATAGTGATATGCAAGAAGTTGAAGAAGGAGAAGTGGTGGAGACTGGAGAAATAGATGTGGAGAAGTATCCAATCTTATAGAAATTTGTGGATGTTTTTCCAGAAGAGCTACCTGGATTGCCTCCCAAGAGAGTATTCCATTTCTCCATTGATCTTGTACCAAGTTCGAAACATGTATCTAAATTACCCTATAGGATGACAACGGAATTAATGGATCTTAATGCACAGCTGGAAGAGTTTTTATCCAAAGGATTGATAAGACCCAATGCTTCACCCTAGGGAGTTTCAGTGATCTTTTTAAAGAAGGATGGTACTTTGTGCTTGTGTATAGATTATCAGATGCTTAACAAAGAAACAATAAAGAACAATTACCCATTGCCATGTATTGATGATCTTTTCAATCAAATTCAAGGAGCAGAAGTATTTTCAAGATTGATATATGATATGGTTATCATAAATTGAGGATCAAAGACGAAGATAGTTTTAAAACTACTTTTAGGACTAGATACGGTCATTACGAGTTCACAGTCCTACCCTTTGGACTTATGAAAAAACCAACAACATTCATGAACCTAATGAACAATGTATTTAGAGACTGCTTGGATAGGCTTGTATTATTATTCCTTGATGATATCTTAATCTATTCTAAGAGTGAAGGGGAGCATTGTAAACATTAGATATATTTCTCCAATGCTTAAGAGAGCATAAGCTATATGGAGCTAAGTGTTCATTCTTTAAGAAGGAATTGCAATACTTGGTTCACATAATTTTGGAAAAAGGGATTGCAGTTGATCTAGCTAAGATTAAGCTGGTACTTGAGTGACTGGTGCCCAAAAGTGTACCAAAGGTTAGAATTTTTATGGGTTTAGTTGGTTACTACAGTAAGTTTGTCACAAAATTTTCTAGGATAGCTTAGATCCTATTACTTCGTTATAGAGGAAGGGTGAGAAGTTTAAGTGGTCAGAAAAATGTCAAGCAACATTTGACCTACTCAAGGAAAAGTTGACTGCCACACCAATATTGAAATTACCTGATCCAGAAGGCAACTTTACTATCATAACAGATGCATCAAGTGAAGGATTGGGAGGATTTTTGATGCAAGAAGGGCAATTCATTGCTTATGAATCAAGAAAGTTGAAGCCCTACAAACAAAATTATTCATCGTATGATTTAGAGTTAGCGGCAGTTGTTCATGCATTAAAAATGTGGACACATCATCTGATGGAAAAGCATAAATTGCGTTGAATACTGATCATCATGGTCTAAATTATTTATTTACTCAACCCAATCTAAATGCATGACAAAGAAGGTGGTTGGAGTTGATATCAGACTATGACTTCAACATCAACTACATCAAAGGAAAAGAGAATAGAGTTGTCGGTGCCCTAAGTCGAAGAAGGCAAATCACCTCAATGGTAACAATTCAAACTGACTTTAAGGTACAAGTATTGCAAAAATCTATGAATGATGAATTCTACAAGAAAGTTAAGCAAGCACTCATGGAAAATCCACGAGATGCAAGATATGAAGGTTATCACTTTGAACCAGATGGATTACTAAGGTTTAAAGGGAGAGTATATGTACCTAATTTAGAAGACTTAAGGAACTTGGTGTGGAAAGAATTTCATAACGCACCATATTTTGGACATCATGGTGTTACGAAGATGATGGCAGATGTGAAGCCGCTATATTTTTGGAAAGGTATAAGGGGGGTGTTGCAAGATTTATTGCAAGATGCTTAGAGTGTCAAAGAGTGAAAGTAGAACATCATCACCCTACAGGACTTTTATATCCTCATTCAATATACCCAAAATCAAATGGAAAGTCATTATCATGGACTTTGTGCAAGCTCTACCTATGTCAAGGAATGAGCATAATTCCATTCTAGTGGTGGTGGATAAGTTAACTAAGGTGGCGCATTTTATTTCAGGAAATATAACTGATGGAGCTCTTTTTATGGCTCAAAAAAATATTCAAGAGGTGTTTAGATTGCATGGGATTCCTAAGAAGATAATTTTGGATAGGGATGCTTATGTGACATCTAGATTTTTACAAACCTTGTTCTCCTCACTTAAAACTAAGTTGAATGTAAGTGCAGCCTATCATTCGAAGATAGATGGACAAACTGAGAGAGTTAACCAAATTCTTGAAGATCTACTAAGGATGTATTGCATGGATCATCAATACAAGTGGGAAGATTACCTACCATTAGTGTAATTTGCATACAATAATTCTTATCATTCAACAATAAAGATGGCTCCATTTGAAGCATTGTATAGTAGAAAATGTAGAACTCCTATAAGCTAGGATAAGATAGAAGATAGGGTAAGTCTTGGGACAGAGATGTTATCAAAAATGGAGGAGCAAGTAGGGATTATTAAGCAAAGGCTAGCTAAATCCAATGATAGGTGGAAAAGCTATGTAGACTCTAAGCGAGAACCCAAAACAATTGTAGTAGGGGAAAAGGTGTTGTTAAAGGTTAAACCTCATAAGAGTTCCATCAAGTTTGGAAAGTCTTCCAAAATAGCTTTGTGCTACGTAGGTCCTTTTGAGGTTCTTGATGAAATAAACCTAGTTTCTTACTGAATTGTGTTTCCACCAACTCTTACTAGGATGCACAATGTCTTTCATGTCTCATACCTTAAAAAGTATATGCCAGGGGATAACCATGTTATTAATTAGAATGCTTTATAGGTACAAGATCTAGGAGTGGTAACAATCGAGTCTCTTAAGGTGCTCAAAAAATGTAAGCTTCACTTGCGTAACAAAGAGATCATTCTACAATGCAAGTTCCAGTGGGACTAGTATTCAAAAGATTCTACTACTTGGGAGGACTATGCTAAAATCAAGCAAAAATTTCCTCATGTTTTACATGCTTTTGAGAGTTCTTGAAAAATAATTATGATATGTTTTGCTTATAGTCTATGTCTGTTTCTGCTACTTAAAATCATCGGGGATGATGATTCACAAGGGGGGGATATGTTACACCCCATTGTGCTACTACTTATCTACTTTTACCTAGGTGAGTGAAAATGCTTGAAATGAGTGTATATGTGCTTTATGCATTTTGGAAATATGAAGAATAAGTGTTGATTCAATTTGATGTTGTGAAATGATTCTAATTGTAAAAATATATGATGCAAATGGATGTATTGTTCTCAACTAACTACCATTGCAAAGTGTAAGTTGGATACAGGAATTAAATCAAGCCTCCTGAAGAGAGGGGAAGTATCACTCAGGGAGAAGAACTTGGTCTGGTAACCTTTGATAAAATATCTAAACTGAGCTTTCACACACACACTTCTAGTTTGGTCAATTCGGGATAATAGTTGGGAAATTGTAAGTTATCTTTAGTCATGCTTGTGTTTATATTTGTAAATGTTCTTTCTTAGGAGTCTAAGTGTTGTGTCTCTTTTGATTTATGAGAGTTCTTCTTTATGTGTTTATATTTGATCGATGGAATATATGTGCATAATATGTATATATATACATGTATATGCATGTGT
The DNA here is from genome assembly GCA_007115665.2 of Sequoiadendron giganteum. Taxonomy (NCBI): domain Eukaryota; kingdom Viridiplantae; phylum Streptophyta; class Pinopsida; order Cupressales; family Cupressaceae; genus Sequoiadendron; species Sequoiadendron giganteum. The sequence goes on from CM021107.1 coordinate 162,699,219, forward strand.
CAACGGAAAACTCATACACATGAGTAAATACGTGTATAAGAATAGGTAGATAGACATATCTACTCATGTTCATGTATAGATTACCCATATGTATAATAATTTCATTTGAACAAAGAGACATATACATACACATATATATACATACCATGTATATATGTTAGTCGATATGACTAAGTATATGTTCTTAAATATAAGGTGTGATATATATATGTGTGTGTGTGTGTAGTATATAAGAATATACATGCATATATATATATATATATATATATATATATATATATATATATATATATATATATATATATATATATATTAATCTATGAGTATGTAATGTATTGACGAAAAGGATACATCCATACTAGTATGTTAATATATATATATATATGTACATATGTATATATATATATATATATATACATATATGCGCATGCCTACACTGATATGTGAATGTGTATTCGATTATTGAATAATGTGTTATATAAACTTGTGAATCAAGATATATATATTTATATATACATATATATACATATAAATGTATATACATCTATATATATGCATATATTAAGTATATAGTCATTATGTATATTTGATAATGATAGCACTAGATTACTTAATCCGCACATAGCATTTAAAGTATAGTCTATGCTAATTAATGCACACAGCAAGGTAAAAAAGTATTTAGCATTGTGAAAGCAATGCATATATATTATCAAATGTTGCTTTAAACATTTAAAGTTCTTAATGTAAAATATCCATAGTGCTATATGAATAAGAGCTTAGCTAGCAAAGTTTACCAACGTGTTAACTTAGCCGCCAAGACTTTGTCAAAACAATAGTAAGTGATCATGCACAAAATGAGTGTTGACCAAGTCAAAAAATAAACATCAAACCACATAATATGGAGTGAATGATAAAATGTGGCACCAATCAATAAAATCATGAATCGAATAGAAGTATATTTATCGTTATGAATTTCTAGAATGTGAAGCATTTTTTAAAATGCAAAAAAAATGAAGCACTCAATTGTGCAAGTAAGTCGATCTGTAGGAAGCAATTGCCTTGCATTTCTTATCATCATTCTTGATGTCTAGATTATAGCATCGACTCATTCTCTTTGGCTTCATATGTGTTTGTTGTGCAACGAATTTAGTTGCCACCTTTTCTTTTGATTTCTGAATCAAATCTCTTAAGTTGATAAGTTTCATTCTTCATTCCTTGTTCCTAGCCTTTAGTTGTTGATTCCAATGTATAAATAGAGGTGTTCTCAACCCCAAAATGGATGCATATCTTTTGCATTCATGGTGTGTTTTTTTATGATATTGTAATCTGCATTTCTAAGATTGAGTGAGATTGAGAGTGTGAGAAGTACTTGAGAGTTGTGAGAAGGTTCATTTGGGGAGTTGCATTCTGAATTGAGGGAAGGCTTAGAAAGGAATCCAGTTTGATCAATTGGAGCATTACATAAACATGCATGTTGATTTCTTCTCTCTTATTCTTTAATATTTGAAATGATTGTGTGTCATTGATTGTTTGAATTAGAGGAATTATATTATCTATTTATAGGGAAAGATTATTTTAATCTTATGGGAAATGAAAAGATTGCTTCTTGCACCTTTTGCTAAGATCTATCTTGTTTGAAGTGTTTACATACATATTGAATCATATTAAGGAATGGGTAGATATAGAGGGAATAAATATTATATTGGGGATATAGCTTTCAAAGATAACTTTTTAAACTAGCTAAGTCTTAGAGTGTTATGTTTCACTTAGTAGATGAGATAGTTAAACATAGAGCTAATAGGTTATTCCTGGGGTTAAGATAATCCAATGAAGGGGATAGCCTATGCATAGATTATGAATAGTCAATATAAATCAAGCTAGGAAGGTGGGTGAAATATATGATTTCCACTTGTTATGATGGAATGAAATACTTTGGCCAAAGTAGTGTAAGTTGTTAGAGTAAAGGTTTTAACTTAATTATGTTGATTAAGTTACCTTTATTCCCTTCTTAAGATTTCACATTAGTTTGCATAAAGTGACATTTAATAATTATATTAATTATTAAATGTTTTCCTATTAGGGCTTCTTTTAGGGTTTTTCTTATTAGGGTTCTATTAGGGTTTGCATGATCTCCTTTTTATAAGGATTAATCCCATTGTATTTCATATCAATTCATTCTCTCATTCTCTCTGATATATACATTTTCAGTTTTCAGAGAACCCTTTCTTGTTTGTCTCCATCTCCTCTTTTGTGACAAGTTATTTGCATGTAGGTGATCTTTGAGGTTTTGTGAAGTTGTATTTTCTCAACTTCTACATGGTATCAGAGCTCCAGACCTGCTGCTTCCTATTCTTATTTTGAAGATTTTTGGAGCTTCAAGGGTTTGGGATTTTTTTTTTTTATCCAGGGCATACCTCTAATTTCAAAACACTTTGAGCTCAAACAGACCTCACCACTGCATCGGCAGCGGTCCAAAACCCCTAAATCAACTGTTCATTCATCCATTTTGGACAAAGTCAAATTTTAGGGCAAAAATTTTTTTGTTATTCGACCGTACGGTCGTCCGCCTGCCTGGTAATTTTCCGTAACTTAGGCATACAATATCATTTTTTGGAAAACAAGATATCGTTGGAAATTTGGCTTTCTCATCTTTCTAGTGGTTTGGGTCTCATCACTTCTTTTTTTCGTTGGTGCATTATACAGTCAGTTTTTTGGCTGTTCTTCATCTATTTCCAATTTTGTCCTTTTTGGACATTTTGAGCATCATTTGTAAGCAATATTTTATGTAAACACACTGAGATAAAGTGCCACACTATAGTACAGCATTTTTTGGGGATTTTGCACATAAGGTTGTGCCATATTTTGTACTCGCACTGTTATTATAAAGTGACATGAGGGGTTGTGTAGTTTGCCTTTGTTTTGCCATCACATCTTTGTCCGATGAGTGTCCCTCCATGACGACAGTGGATCCATATGATTCCAGCCTCATGCATGTGTGCTTTGTTTTGCACACCACTTTTTCAGTTGCAAGTGCTTTCTTGTGCACTTTCAGATGTTGTATCTTTTTCCTCATGCACTACAGGGTGTTTTACATCATTTCAGTGGATCTGTCAGGCTCTCCCAGTTCAGCATTATGGGGGGGTATTATACTGTTCGTGCTTATGCTTCCTTGGTTTTTCCTTGGAAGGGATCTTCCATTCTCAGTTGATCAGTGTTTCAGACTATTGGTTCTTGTCCATCTGTATCTTCTTTCCAGGTGTTTGCCTTTGTTTGCCATCTTATTTGAGTAGTGTCGTTTGGGGCACTCATGCAGATTGTTGTCTTCAAACTATTGGTACTTGTTCCATCTGTATCTTCGTTCCAAGTGTTTGCCTTTGTTTGCCATCTAATTCGAGTAGTGTCGTATGGACCACTCATGCAGATTGTTGTCTTCTTGATCCTGATCATCTTCTCTTCAGCGGAGGTTCTTCAACACCATAGCAGTCATCTTTCGACAGTTGTTTACAACTTCTTCTACTTCAGTGATGTTCTTCTTGGCTTTCTGCATCTCTTTTTGGAGTAGAGATTTTTTCCATGAGGTTTTCTCTATTTCTCCTCTTTACAGAGATTTGGTTGTATTTGGGTACCTGATCTGGCCTAGTTGTCGAGACCCATGTTTTCCTTCTTGCATTATAGTTACCTTTGCTTTCTTGCATTTTTTTGTAGCTGCACTGTTGCTCATCTTAAGGGGGGGTGTTAGAGTAAAGGTTTTAACTTAATTATGTTGATTAAGTTACCTTTATTCCCTTCTTAATATTTCACTTTAGTTTGCATAAAGTGACATTTAATAGTTATATTAATTATTAAATGTTTTCCTATTAGGGCTTCTTTTAGGGTTTTTCCTATTAGGATTTTACTAGGGTTTGCATGATCTCCTTTTTATAAGGATTGATCCCATTGTATTTCATATCAATTCATTCTCTCTGATATATACATTTTCAATTTTCAGAGAACCCTTGCTTGTTTGTCTCCATCTCTTCTTTTGTGATAGGTTATTTGCATGCAGGTGATCTTCGGGGTTTTATGAAGTTGTATTTTCTCAACTTCTACATAAGTTACCACCGTTTACACTAGCAATCACTGTCATCTGGTTTTACATACTAGGTTGATGTATGTCATATAAGTAGGTTTTATCCACTATGTGACAGATCTAGATATGTAGAACACAACACCAAGCTCAAAAAAGGTCAATATTTATTATGAGGTTACCAAACCAACCTCTTTGTCAAAGGGTAGGGTCATCTATCAATTTGATAGTTGTGCAAGGGATTGTAGCTAATCCAAGGTTGGTGGAAAAGCGCTTTAGTGATGCTTCTCCTCATCAATTGGAAACAAAGATTTAAATGGAGGATTTTCCATGATTATTTGTACTTCTTATGTCACTAAGCTCTATGGAGACTTGTTTATGTATTTTGCATCCATTATGATAGGAAGATTATAAAAGTGAAATGATATCATGTTATCATGGTTTATGTAATCAATACTTTGGAAAGTTATAATAATTTGATATAATGAAATGGAAAAGTTTGGAAAAGATGTTATTTCAAATGTGCATTCTATCTTTATCATTTTGAAAAAAAAATATTGCTCATAATTTGGTTAGATGCTTATTCTATTTACTTGAGGTTAAAATCTAGGAAAGCTACTATGTAGAACATTGGGCATGTTACATCTAGCCTTTATTCCAAAAGTCAAACTAAATTTTCATCTTAGCCCTTCATTTAATATTCCCTCTTAATCCTAGCCATCCATATAAGGATGTTTCCCTAAACCTAGCCCTTGTCACATGACTACAACTTTAATCCAAACCCTATCTTCTCATTCAATCCTAGCCATTCATCATGAATGCATCCAAACCATACATTTCTTCCATCTCATTTCTATAAATGAGAGGCCTCCCATCCCATTTGCATAAACATCTTCTATGCTTATGTTATATTGTTGGAATTTCTATTGATTCATGAGCAACCACATTCAAATCTTCAAAAACTCAACATAATACATTCAATATTTTGAGTTTTTCATGTTTTTTGGTTTTATTTAAGCTATTTTGATGCATATTTCTATTATATCCATTTTTTTAATTCCACTTTATCCCCGGGTATGTGCAGGATCATGATGGGCCAAAAAGTGGCGATATGTAAGCCATATGATGGCCCATGTGGTTGACGACTTTATTTTTACCCAAAATTGATGAAACAAAAAGGGTTTTAAGAGGAGATTTTCAACTTTCCACCAATATAAATTATGCTTTACTTTGAATTTAATAAATTATTATTATTCATTTTCTATTAGAATTATGAATAAAATCCTTATTGATTGGCTGATTGAAAAACATCTATAACTTTCAAATGGTATCACATTTTTTGAATCCAAAACATGTGTCACATTCTATGCTTCGCATACTATAGGATTTAAAAAAAAAAAAAAAATTTCATGAATTTTTGACCAAGTTAAGGTGGTTAGACAGACGATCTTTTATATTTTTTAAAAGTTGTAATAAAAAAATCATAATTAATTATTTACTTGGAAAAAAATAATAAAAAAATATGCATCACATCAAGACATGAGTCCTATACTTATATCTAAAATCTTATAAAAAAATATTATCATTTTATTGTGGTTAGGGTGGTCAGACAGACACCTACTTCTTATTTTTACCCTGAAATTTAAATACTACTACATTGAAATTTCAAATTTTCACCAAATAGTTTTTTTTTTTCAATAAAGGTCTAGTAGTTTAGAAACTATATTCAATTTTCTACAAATTCTATTTTTTACATTTTTTTGAAATAATATAGATAACTTATTCATTTTTTTACGTCAAGTTGTCTAACTCTATTTTTCTGTCTTTTTATTGCCACTTAAGGGCCTATTTTTTCCATGATGATCCTGCACATACCCCCCCTATCCTTATCCATTTAATCTTATCCATTGATTTCATTCACATGGATCATAATCTAAACTTATCACTATAAGACAAGTGTCCCCTTCACATGTCTAGATTATTCCAAAAGTCAAACTAAGTTTTCATCTTAGCCAAGTTCATTTAATATCCCACCTCTTAATCCTAGTCATCCATATAAGGATGTTTCCCTAAACCTAGCCTTTGTCCCTAATGTGACACTTGTCACATGACTACAATTTCAATCCAAACCCATCTTCTCATTCAATCCTATCTATTCATCATGAATGCATCCAAACCCTTCATTTCTTCCATCTCTTTTCTATAAATGAGAGGCCTCCCATCCAATTTGCATCAAAATATTCTATGCTAATGTTATGCTGCTAGAATTTCTATTGATTCATGAGCAACCACATTCAAATCTTCAACAACTCGACATAATACATTAAATATTTTGAGGTTTGCATATGTTTTGGTTTGATTTAAGCTATTTTTATGCATATTTCTATTATATACATTTTACATGCATACAGAACTGTAACTTATTCCTTATGAAAGAGTAATGGTTTTCTTAAGACTATTGGTTTATTTGTAGCTCTTCTTCCTTGTAAAGTGCTAATGTTTTTCTTAAGCCTATTGGTTTAGTTGTAACTTCTTCCTTATCAAGTGCTAATGGTTTTCTAGTTTAGTTGTAACTTATTCCTTAAAAAGTTGTTCCTAATGCATCTCCTACTTCTCCCCTCCTTGTTAGAAAGTGGTTATTGATGCATCTCCTACTTCTCCCCCTCCTTTTCCTTAGTTCTCCTTCATTCCTTGGTTCCTCCTCACTACTAGCCCTATCCTACTTCTCCCCTCCTTGGTTCTCCTTCATTCCTTGGTTTCTCCTCACTACTAGCCCTACTTCTCCTCTCCTTGGTTCTTCGTTCCTTGGTTCCCCCTCACTACTAGCCCTCCTCACTAGGAGGAGGAAGAATTCTTCCAAACAAGCTTGAGGGTTGACTTTTTCCTTGTGAAAGGTTGATAGATTTTATTAAGCCTATGGGTTATTCATTCCCTCCTTGGCTCCTCATCATTGATAGTGTTTTGATTTTATTGATTTTATTAAGGAGGTTCCTCATCATTGATAGTGCTTTTTTTTCTTTTAATTTGCTTTGTTAGAATCTCTTCATCAATCAAATCTCTTAATTATTTAATATTAGCAAAGAGCTCCCTTCTAGTTCCCTCCTAGTTCCTCATCAAGGATAGTGTTTTGATTGAGAAACAAGATTGGTCCTCATCAACGATAGTGTTTTGATTGAGAAACAATATTGTTCCTCATCAAGGATTGTTTTTATTTTATTTAGGTTCCTCATCATTGATAGTTTTTATTATTAGTAAAGAGTCTTACTTATTATTAGTAAAGTGTTTTACTACTTATTAGTAAAGAGTTCTATTTTACTTATTATTAGTAAAGAGTTTTAAGTTAACTTTTGTTTTATAAGCTCACTAATTCTTGTAATTTGATTGCTAGAATCTCTTCATCAATCAAATCAATCAAATCTCTTATTTATTATTATTAGTAAAAAAAATTAAGTTTACTTAATCTCTTACTTATTATTATTAGTAAAAAAATTAAGTTTACTTAATCTCTTACTTATTATTATTAGTAAAAAATTTTAAGTTTGCTTTTGTTTTATAAGCTTGCTAATTCTTTTAATTTGATTGATATTTTAAGTTTACTACTTATTAGTAAAGAGTTTTATTTTACTTATTATTAGTAAATATTTTTAAGTTAACTTTTGTTTTATAAGCTCACTAATTCTTTTAATTTGATTGCTAGAATCTCTTCATCAATCAAATCTCTTATTTATAATTATTAGTAAAAAAATTAAGTTTACTTAATCTCTTACTTATTATTATTAGTAAAAAAAATTAAGTTTACTTAATCTCTTACTTATTATTATTAGTAAAAAAAATTTAGTTTACTTTTGTTTTATAAGCTCCCTAATTCTTTTAATTTGATTGATATTTTAAGTTTACTATTTATTAGTAAAGAGTTTTATTTTACTTATTATTAGTAAAGAGTTTTAAGTTAACTTTTGTTTTATAAGCTCACTAATTCTTTTAATTTGATTGCTAGAATATCTTCATCAATCAAATCAATCAAATCTCTTATTTATTATTATTAGTAAAAAAAATTAAGTTTACTTAATCTCTTACTTAATAAAAAAATTTAATTTTACTTTTATTTTATAAGCTGGCTAATTCTTTTAATTTGATTGATATTTTATATTTACTCTCTTTTTTATAAACTCACTAATTCTTTTAATTTTTTTATTAGAATTTTACTTTTGTTTTTTAGGTTTACTTTTGTTTTATAAGCTCACTAATTCTTTTAATTTGTTTGCTAGAATCTTGCTTTTGTTTTTTTAGTTTACTTTTATTTTAAATCTTGCTTTTGTTTTTTTAGTTTACTTTTATTTTAAATCTTGCTTTTGTTTTTTTAGTTTACTTTTATTTTATAAGCTCACTAATTCTTTTAATTTGTTTCCTAAAATCTCTTCATCAATCAAATCAAGTTTACTTTTGTTTTATATAAGCTCACTAATTCTTTTAATTTGTTTGTTAGAATCTCTTCATCAATCAAATCAATCAAATTGAAAGTTTACTTTTGTTTTATGAGCTCATTAATTCTTTTAATTTGTTTGTTAGAATCTCTTCATCAATCAAATCTTTTTTAGTTTACTTTTGTTTTCAAATCTCTTACTTATTATTAGTAAAGAGTTTTAAGTTTACTTTTGTTTTATAAACTGGCTAATTCTTTTTTAGTTTACTTTTGTTTTCAAATCTATTACTTATTATTAGTAAAGAGTTTTAAGTTTACTTTTATTTTATAAACTCGCTAATTCTTTTAATTTGTTTGTTAGAATCTCTTCATCAATCAAATCTTTTTAAGTTTACTTTTGTTTTAAGTTTACTTTTGTTTTATAAACTCGCTATTTCTTTTAATTTGTTTGTTATAATCTCTTCATCAATCAAATCTTTTTAAGTTTACTTTTGTTTTATAAACTCACTTATTATTAACTCACTTATTATTAGTAAAGAGTTTGTTTATTTTTATTTTATAAGTTCATTTATTCTTGATTTAATATGTTTATTTTTGTTTTATAAGTTCACTATTCTTGATCTAATATTTTTGTTATTTTTAAATACTAAGTGCACCGTAATTCCAAACTTAAATCAAAAAGCTCACTTAATAAGTTTACTTTTGTTTTAAGTTTACTTTTGTTTTAAGTTTACTTTTGTTTTAAGTTTACTTTTGTTTTATAAACTCAGTAAAGAGTTTGTTTATTTTTGTTTTATAAACTCACTTATTCTTGGTCTAATATTTTTGTTATTTTTAAATACTAAGTGGACCATAATCCCAAACTTAAATCAAAAAGCTCACTTATTCTTGATCTAATATTTTTGTTATTTTTAAATACTAAGTGGACCCTAATCCCAAACTTATTTTTATTTTTAAATACTTAGTGGACCCTAATCCCAAACTTAAATCAAAGTAAATAAGTAAATTTTCTTATATATAAGATAACTCAAATTAACATAAACATTCCTTAACACAACTCAAATTAACATTTCATTAGGTTAATTCACAATGACTAATGAAATAGTCAAATTTACAAGTACAAAATTCTCTACAAAAATAAGTAATAATAAGTTCAATGAATAATCTAATGAACTAAATTTTGTACTTAGAATTCACCACTTTCAAACACAAGAGAATATAGCATGGTTGCAATTTTTATGTTTCACCATTAAAATATTAAACATAAAAATTGCAAAAATACCATAAAAGGCTAAGGATGATGTCCCTAGTCAAAGGAGCTTAAACTCTTCCTTTTACTCTCTTATTTTTAATTGAATCTTTCTCTATACAATAAGAACCCCAGATGTATAAGTAACTAATATTGAAGGGCCAAAAGACTTTTATGTCTATGTGAGACTTGTAAACACACACGACCTATATTTGAGAGCCCTATAACAATATTTAGGCATTGACCACTCCAAAGGAAATTGTAGACAAACCGTCAAAATTTCTATAAGATTAATATAGATATTGTAAAAAATAAAACTTACTTGGCAAGTAGGGTTGAGCGTGATGTAATTGCTATAATTTCTTATCTAAAAATCCTCCTTCCCATTTAAATTTTTTGAAAAGAAAATATATTTAAACATGCCCCCCTTGCTTTAAAAACCTCTAGTTCTTCTCAAAAAAGACACGCTTAACATTCTTTAGCTATCCCCCTTCCATAGGACCATAAGTTAAATGCTCCGAGATTTTTGTGGAGCACCAGCTAAAATAAGGCATTCCCTTCCAAGAAAAACAGAGAATAGGGCGGAACAATTTATTTATAATATAAATACAGGTATTAATCAAAAACACTTCTGATGCAGCATCATCCATACATATTCGACCCTAATTACAACCGTTGTATTGACAACTTTGACTGTACAAACACTTTTAACTCTATCTTTTGCCAAACAGCCAACCTATACAACTGTATCCTTCATATAGGAGGAAAGATGGACCAAATGCCATGACAGACTCATAAACGTTAGCATATTTACAAGGGATGAAAGCCTGTGAAAAAGTTTCAATTTTCTGTTCAGTCGCACAATTCTGCATTTTAAAACATTGTCTTCATTTGTCCTGTCTGGATGATCATTTATACCTGCCACATCGGTGCCCCTTCCTTCCTCCTTTTCAACCCTCAGCTTCTCGAACACCACCTGCACACAAACAAAGCATAAATCCTCATGGAAATATCAGTATTATATAAGTACTGATAATTTGTCAATTTCATAGTTGTATACAGTCACATAGGGCAAATGATACGTACCTTGGTTGTTCTGGGCTCCAAGATAAGCAAGTTGGCAAGCGTGAAAAGAAGAGAAAAGAGGAGATTGTAGTCCAGCGATCTCTGAATGCCGGCTTCAGGCTTCGACGGATGTATGGCCGGGTGCGTGAGAAGACAGATTGCCAAGCCAAACGCCATTGTGTTGAAGTAAAGAGGGTACAGCTTACTCTGAATCAAAGCAAACTGCTGCCTGGGAATGGCGGCAGCCAGGACATGCCCTGACAATAGGTTCACCCACACGGAGCTCCCGTATATTGTAGAAAACGCTAGTAAATGAAGTATTCTTGTTCCCACTTTCACCGACTCCCTGGACGGCAGCTGTTCGAACCTCGAGGGCAACAAACGCGACCGCTTATAAGAACCATCAGTGAGATTTACAACCGCGTCTTTCAAGAGGTTTGTGGTTCGAGCCTCGTCGTCCTTGGCATTTTCAAAAAAGGCACCATTAGTGGACTTGCGATAGGCTTCGTTCATGGTCTGCCGGAACTTTTCGATGGCGATTTCTCCGGCGTGTCTGAGAGCCCGCTGGATTCGAAGGTTGCTTTCATCGTGTTCAACATGATCAAACTCTTGGCTGTCCTTTCCACCAGAGGTGGAATCCTTTGCAGAATCATAAACCTGCCCTGCCTTTTCTTTAGTTTTATATCTGGCACCAGCAACTTTGCCCTTTGCTGCATCATAAGTCTGCTTTGCATCATCTTCAATTTTCTCGCCCACGTCCGAAACTCTGCCCTTAACAGAATCAAAAGCCTCTCCTGCACTCTCCTTAACTTTCTGCCCGGCGCCGGAAACTTTGCCTTTGGTGGAATCGTAGGTGTGAACAGCACTTTCTTTAAAAATCTCACCGTTGTCCGAAACTTTACCCTTAGCGGAATCGTAAGTTTGCTCTGCATCTTCCTTGATTTTCTGCCTGGCACCGAAAACTTTGCCTTTAGCAGAATCGTAAGCCTCCTCAGCTTTCCCTTTGATCTTTTCGCCGGTGTCGGAAACTTTGCCTTTGGCGGAATCGTAAGTTTGCTCTGCACCTTCCTTGATTTTCTGCCCGGCGCCTGAAACTTTGTCTTTAGCAGAATCGTAAGCCTCCTCAGCTTTCCCTTTGATTTTTTCGCCGGTGTTGGAAACTTTGCCTTTGGCAGAATCATATACATCATCCACTTTTTCCTTCACGGCTTGGGAGCTTCTGGTTAAGCCTTGTCCAGCTTTCTCAAAGGCCGTGTCTCTAGAAGAGTCATAAAAACCTCTGGCCATACCCTTGGCCGACTCTACATTCTCTCTGTAATTCTCCTGAGCCTCATCTTTTAAAGTTTCAATTTTCTCCCTTTTCTCTGTAGCCACCTCTCTCAGTCTTTGACTAGCATCTTTTAGGCTTTCCCCTGCCCTGTTAATATGCTCCCCAAAAGTTCTCGCATTAGCGTTCTCCCCGGTAGATTCATGGTTCGAATCTCCGTAAAGACCGTATAATTCTGCATTTTCTTCATTCACTATACCTTGCCCGACTTTAGGCATGTGCGAAGTGGCTTCGCGGTACCTGTCCTTCAAACGCTCTTTCACGCCGGCAGCTGCATCTCCAACGGAATCTACGGCTTCAGAAACCTTTTCCTTTGCAGAAGTGTATATTTCTTCGGATTTATCCTTAACATGCCCCACGGCCGTCTCATCTGTACTTAACTCTTTCTCACTCCCTGCCATGGTGCGTATAAAATTACAGAATATAATACGAAATCTATAACCGAGCTGATCCTAAAGATATGAATTTCTTCAACAGAAAACTACAATATTTAGATGAAACTACAAAATTTACAAAAGGTTCTAAAAATCAACAAGAAAAATTCAAACAGTGTTTTTATTTTTGTTTTTTCTGACTCCTTAAATCTTTCTACAATTAGAGGACAATATACCAAATGTTTGAACGCATACAGAATATTGAAAATACAAATTAAAATATCACAGATTCTTTCAAACACAAAATATTTGCTTGAAAAGTTTGAAGGAAGAAATACAATGACGATTTATTTGTTTAACCAGAGGGACATACCTGGATGGTGGAGCACAGAAGAAGCCTTGTCCTTAACTTTTCCCGCAGTAGATTTAACAGCATCCTTGGTCTTGTCAGCGCCGCTTCTGATAACTTGGACAGCTTGTTCGCCAGCCTCCTCAACCTTATGAGCGCCTCTTCCGATGACATTGGCAACCTTTTCAGCCCCCTCCTCCACTTGAGAAGCCCCGTCGCGAATCTTGTGTCCTGTCAGCTCAGCATAATCAGCAGCAGTGTGAATGGCATCATGGGTGCCCTTCTTTGCAGCGTCCAAAACACCCTTCCTTTCATATTCCACAACAATAACTCTGTGCCCTTCACTCACCAGAACTTTGGGCTCCTCTGACTTAACACTGCTCTTCTGCTCTGCTGCCTGATGAATAGGCTCGGGCGACCATACTCCAGCAGTCACCAACGACACTAGCACCAAACTCAAAGCCACAATATTCAGCATCTTGACTATTTAAGGCTTCCCTATTTGCTCAGAATTTCAATCTCAAGATTTCTTCTATTCTCAAACATTCCCATCGATCATTGTCATCTTCTCTTGTCTATTGGGTCTGTGTAATGAAGTGTTAAAAGATGGTTGTTCTATCTAAGCTTCCATCTTTCTTCATCCTTTCGGTTACTGTTACTCACAGCGCTGTGCGCTCTCCAATTTGACACCTTTAGTTACGTTTGACAAGTGTCAGTCGATTCGTCCTGCATTAAACAAGTGGAAAACCGGATAAACGACTACTTTTTCACGGCTTTCAAAAACTCGAGAGATTGAGCTTAAATGTCGCGTATCGAAGGATAATTTATTAGCTTTTAATTACACCGAATACTTAGTAAGAGGGAGGGAAGTGCATTTTGGCATCAACAGCTTAAAAAATATAAATTGTTTTAAAAAAATTGAGTAAAATATTTTATAGATTATTAAAAATTGTTTAAACTAGAAGAATTTTATGAAATATTTATTAAAATACTTTTATGTTTCTTATAAATCATTAAAAAAAATCTTTAATAAAATGTTATAAATAATTTATTTATTATTTTAAAATATAATATTATATATAATTTAAATTAATTAAGTATTTTTTAATAAGAATCGTAATCTTTAAAAATGTTAATAAGCAATAAAAGTATAATAATCTAATATAAATTTTTAATATATACTTTGCTTATATTTAAACTCAAAAAATAAGTTTCTCAAAGAAAGAAATTATTTTCTTTTATTATTGTTAAGTTGAGCTACAAAGTGAATGATGCATAAAACATAAAATAAACAAAAACAAATGATATAAAAGGCAAGAACTCTTCTTGACTTTGTATTTTTTCATATATGATATACTTCATTCTAATTTATATCATTTGTTTGAGGTCTATTTAAAGATACACTCATCAATGCATCCATTATGTCTAAACCTAATTTTGACTTTCTAACATCTTTGTTGATGTTTTATTTTGAAATTTTTTTCACAGTCAATAGTATGTACAGGTAAGTGCACCAAGATGGTTCCCAAAAAGGGGACTTAAGTGGTCACTTTTTTTTTGAAATCAGGAAATATTGACTTTGGACGTGAAATTGAGGATAGTTATATTCAAAATTTTGAGATGAAACAAAAACAAGGATTGAAGTGCTCCAAATTTACTTTCTAAACTACTAATTTATTTTTAAAATGGTTGAAATTAAGGGGTTCAAAAAAGGGACATACACAAATTGGTGATGTTTTTGTCAGAAAAACATTTAACATAACAATTCTTGTACGACCCTCGTAAGGTGAACTTTTTTATAGTATTTTTTAAATCGCAACGGTCAGAAGTTAGCTAACATTATGTAGTTGATGCATGATTTTTCTGATAATTTTTTAATGAATATTTGATTTTTTACTAATTTTTGAAGTGGACAGTTCTTGAAAAATAGAATTATGGTCGTGCTACCCCTACAAATTTTGAAAACTAATTGAATTTTTTTTATTTTATTTTTTTTATTTGTAGAATGGAGTGTAGTTTCTAAAAATGTAATTTATTTGAAAATTCAATGAACGGTTAATTTATAACGAGAAAAAAACCACAAACACTGTTTTTGGCAAAAAAGAGACATATAAACAAAAGAAATTATGGATGAAAGGCTTAAAATTGTTAGAAAGTGAAAAAAATTACATTGTTGGATAACTAAAAGAGAACCCAACATTACCCATGTGTTCAATTTTTTCAATATTATATCATATGCAATCTTGGTGGTGAGCACAAATTCGATTATGTGAAATATAGTAGATTTTTAAAAAACACGTCTTTGGTCGTTGGGAATGCCCATCAAGCCTTTGGGTTGGTATTCCAAGGCAAATACCAATCCTAAGGTTCGGAGATTCCCAAAGCAAGATATAATGTGAGCACGCTATAACACGCTGGCATTATATCTCAGTTTTGACATGGTTTTTTGCTTATGCGGGAAACATGTCAACTAAGACATAATGCGAGCACGTTATAACGTGCTCACCTTATGTCCTTCTTTATGTTAAATGTCAATCTATTGAATGTATGCTAATATATTTGTATGTTTGTATGTACATGTATGCTTGTATGTCATGTATGTATGCATGTATGCATCCTTGTATGTATGTATGTATGCCTGTATGTATCAATGCATGTATATTGTGTGTATGCCTATATATATGTAAGATTGTATCTACACATGTATGTATGTATGTTTGTATGGATGTAGGATTGTATGTACATATGTATTATACTCGTATGTATGTAAGTATGTATGTATTTACATGTCTTTAGAGGGAGGAAGAATTTAGAGAGAGAGAGAGAGTTTGGAGAGAGGGAGAGGGGGTGGAAGTGAGAGTTTAAGAGAGAGGGAGTGGGAGAGAAGGGGTTGGAGTGAGAGGGACTAAGCTAGGTAGAATGGGAGGGATAGAGAGAGAGAGAGGGGGGGTGTGAGAGAGAGAAGGGGGAGAGAGAGAGAGACATAGAGAAAGAGAGAGTTATGTAGGTAAGGTGTCAAAGGGATAGACTTGAGAGTGTGAGGGGGTGAGAGGGAGAGACTTGAGAGATAGGTAGTGAGAGGGAGTTTGAGAGAGAGGGATTGGGAGAGAGAGGGAGTGTGAGTGAGAGACATGAGAGAGGGAGAGGGTGTGGGAGGGAGTGACTTGATAGAGGTAGAGAAAGGGGGGGTGGAAGTGAGAGGGACTTATCTAGGTAGGGTGGGAGGGATAGATAAAGAGAGGGGAGAGAGACAAAGAGAGAGTTACCTAGGTAGGTTGCTAGAGGGAGGGACCTGAGAGGGAGAGAGGGTGGGAGGGAGAGACATGAGAGAGGGAGTGGGACAAAGTGGGAGAGAGCGGGAGGGACATAGAGAGAGATGGATAGAGGGAGTGAGAGAGGGTTGTAGGGATTGATTGAACGAGAGGTATGTAGAAAGAGGGAGAGGCTAGATAGAGACAATTAGAGAGGGTAGGAGGCAGGGAGGGAGGAAGGGAGAAGTGAGATGTATAGATAGAGATAAAGTGATAGGGGTTGAGGATATAAGGTTGAGGGATTAGAGTGGAGGACGTATAGGGTTGATGGTTTCTAGGGTATTAGGGTTTAAGGGTTGAGGGTTGAGGGAATAGGGTCGATGGTAGAGGGTATTGGGTTGAGGGTATAGGGTAGAAGGTTTAAGGGTTTAGGGTTGAAGGGTTTAGTGTTAAGGGTTTAAGGTTTAGGGTTTAGGGTTGAAGGTTTTAGGGTTTAGGTTTGAGGGTATATGGTTGAAAAATTAGGTTCAGGGTCCAATGTAAAGAGTAGAGGGTATAGGGGTTGAGGGTTTAGGTTTTAAGGATTGAGAGTTGAGGGATTAAGGGTTGAGGGTTGAGAATTGAGGGTTGAGGGTTTAATGTATAGGGTAGAGGGTAGAGGGTTGAGGGTTTAACGGTTGAGGGTTGAGGGTTGAAGATTGAGGGTTTAAGGTTGAGGGTGGAGGGTTGAGGGTTGAGGGTACAAGGTTGAGGGATTGGGGTTGAGGGTCCAATGTATAGGGTAGAGGGTATAGGGGGTGAGGGATTAAGGG
>CM021107.1:162718144-162765632 GCA_007115665.2 Sequoiadendron giganteum
CTCTCTCTCTCTCTCTCTCTCTCTCTCTCTCTCTCTCTCTCTCTCTCTCTCTCTCTCTCTCTCTCTTTCTCTTTCAACCATACACCCTCTACCTTTAACCCTAACCCCTTAAACCCTAAAACAATTATACCCTTAACCCTACCTCCCTCTCTACTATATATTTGTCCTCTATGTCTACCTCTTTGTCTCTCTCTCCCACACACACACACACACTCACCTCTATCTCCTCTACTATAAGGGTACAAGCGAGAGATATACAATTAGGATAGAGGGTATAGATAAAGAGGGAGAAAATAAATCTATTTAAAAAACCATATTTCATATAACATGAGCACATTTTGAAGAAGTAGAGATGTTACCATTTTAGCAAGAAATAACGAACTCGCGTTATAACACACTCGCATTATAACGCGAGTGCATTTTATCTTCCACTAAAAATGGTAAAAAAACTCAATATACCCGTGATGTCAAGGCCCACATTCTGCATATTCCCCTGGTTTTGCGCATGCTCTGACAAAAAGTAGCTTTTTGATGATGTTGTGAAGTGTGCAAGCATGTTATTCACATTCCACCACCTTTTCCATGATCTTTCTACCACCTTTACATCAAATAGAAAATTTTCCACGTTTAAAGACATATTCAAGTTTGAATTCCATTGAAAACTAATATACAATTGAATTTTGGAGGGGAACAAGCTTTTGAAAAAGTCAAATTGTTGTGAAGTTTGAAGAAAGAAGAAGCTAAAGCTACATAATTGGGTTGAACTCCTTCATTTGAAAGTCTAGTTTTTTAGTTATGTGAATTCTTTACACATTTTCTTTCATTCTATTATGGATTGCTTTCATTTTTGTTATTTTGCATATTCCGTGTTGATCATTGTTTGTTTGTCATTAGAACCTTAAGTTGTCAATGCACATTTTAAATTACACAATTATATACACTTGCCAATTACCATTTTAAACTTGATGCAGAGCATCTACCAGGATCCACAAATCATCAAGGGTACTTTTGACCCTAACTTAAATTGAAGAAGATCAACCATTAAAATCAATCATTTTTTCATCAAAATCCTTCAATTTCACTTGATTTCGTATTTCCACAAAACATTAGAACTTGGCTTCAAATCTTTGCCAGACTCAAAAATAGATTAACCATCATAAAATTGATTGTAACATAGCATAAACCTGATTAGAAACTCATAACCATTCATTTTGTTCATGATTCACTAATTGAAGAACTCAATGCTGCAACTTACATGGCAAAATAACAACAAATCATGGAAGGTAACTACCAACCTTTATCTAGAAATCCAAGACACTATAATCAGCATGTTATTGATTGAAATAAACCAAATACACATTCCAAATATCTCACCAAAATTCATCCTTTCAACATGCTTCCCCTAGCAGTATTCCAAACCCATGGTGCAGGGGCACATACAACCATGTTTCAAAATCTACTTTGGTGACAGTCTGTTTTAAGGTCTTTTGGTGAGTTCAAGATTTTTTAGATGCTTTGTCATGGATTTTATTGAAAATAAGGTCTAAATAGACCAATCTTTCATGTATTTAGGTATTTTGTCAGTTTGGTGATCAAATGTGCAAGTATGCACTCTTGCTTTAGAAAATTGTCAAGTTTGCCATATAATCTTTGAAGGAAAATTATTCAAATTGTAAATTAAATTGCAATACAAGAGTCTAGAAGTTGTATAAGGGATGAAATAAAGGTGTTTGAGTGGTCTTAGGTGTCTCGAACAACAAAGTTGCATAATGTTGCCTATTTAGCAAAAGTTGTCAATGTTAGCAATTTTTAAGACAAATGAAGGTCTTGGTGTGAAATTTATATTCTTACATAAAGGAATGTTCCTACTATCATTTGGATCCCTTTTAAGAGGTTTTCATTGAACTTTGTGCTAGGAATTCATAAATTTCTAGAAACTAGGTTCTTGGACTGTCAAGGGTTTTAGGGCAATTTAATGTCTTCGATAGCATCCCACCTATTGTTCTCTTTGTGACTCAGTGGGGTGACCATGTAGGATGTACTTATTATTTTATTAGGAGTAGAGAGGAACAATTTTAAATTTTCCTCATGAATGATGATGGTTTAAAGGGAAATACCCTATTTTCTCATAGAAAATAATGGTGCAGACCTAAGAAAGAGGGGTGCAGAATTTCCAGAGGGAAGATGAGGGTTCCTTAAGCTTGGGGGGGCCTATACATAGGTTTCTAGGCAGTTGGTTTGAATTGGGAAGTTGTGGAAGGTAGAATTTCAATAAGGAGGCCTAAAAACCCTTGGTTCCTAGGTTCTAGAGAGGGTTTTAAAAATTGTTGATGGAATGAGTATTTGGGGTCCTCAAACCTTGATAATTGTTAGTTTTGAAACCTAAGAAAAGAATTTTTTTAGTCATGGAGGCCTGGTGGTGGGTTCTTGAGGGGGTCCCTTTGTAAAATTGGCTAATTTGGGCCCCAAAACAGTGAAATTTGTCATTTTGAGGAAAGTTTCTTAAAAGAGTAATATGTGGATTTTTTATATGTCTCATACCACTAAAATTTATATCTATATCAATCATTTTTTTGACAGGTTTTTTGGGAGTAAGAAAAATCCCTAAAATTGGTTTGTGAAGCCTACAAGGCAATTTTGGGTCAAAAGTGGCTTTAGAAGAGTTTGTTTGATCTTCTTTTTGTAGGTGGTTGAATATCAAGATTCTGAAATCTTGAAGGTGTTGAAACTCTTTTCCTGCATCAAATTTCAATTTGGATTCATAATGAAGAGTCATGGTTGATAGGTAACCCTGTTGTCCTGTTGAGTCAATTGAAGGTTGATGTCTTGGTTGGCATATTTGAGAGAAGTTGTGTCAATTTGTATCTTGGGTTCCCACCACTCTACATCAACCAAATTCTAGGCACAAAAAATACTCCCCCAACGTATCTAACTTGTTTTGTAACTTCTTAACTAACTTATCTCTTGACAACTTTGCCAAAAATGCATTTTTTTGCAAATGTTAAGCCAAATCTCCCCCTAAACACCTAGAATGACTCAAAAGAACTAAATACATATTAAGAGTGGTATCATAGACCTTATTTAACATATATCAAGATCTTAGACTCAAAAACAACAAGAACCTTGCGTTTACCCATCTTCACATGCACCAAAAACCCTCCTTTTTACCCAAGAAACTAGTGGTTTATTGAAAAACACACCTCGAACACTCACACAATCTTATGAATACTTCAAACAGGTCTAAAATGGTTTTCAAAAAACTCAATTCAACAATAAACCATGCTTCCCTAATGCAAAACACACTTTAGCATATCAAAACCACTCGAAATCTCATGGAAAACTCAAAATTTCACTCTAGGGCTTCATGCCCAACACCCTTTTAGATCCCCCCTGCACACAAACAGCATTCCCTCACCTATTTATTGATGATATTCCTTCAAATATTCATAATCATTATTTTCATCGATGTTTTCCTAAAGCCTAGACAACAACTTCTTGAATTGACAATTTTCATTCAATGGTGCTCCCACACCATATATGTTTCCACAGTTTGTATACATATATATGACATAAGTTGAAATTTTGTATGCTTGTCCATGCTACAGACAAAATTATCCACCATGCCAAAGAAAAAGCCAAAAACTAAACTAACATAGGAATAAAAGGAAACCTTCAAAGCAAAGGAGAGAGTTCGAATGGCGGCATACCGTGAAAAGCGAAAATTGGGAACGATTGATTAAAACAAGCCAACTGAAGAGGAACCTCAACAGTCAAAAAGAGAAAAGGAATTGGCAGTACAAAAGGCACGAATGTGAAAGCATCATGGTAAGATAGATTCGGATGCCATAGTTGGAGACACACCCTCTACGGCAAGTGAATATGAAAGAACACCATTAAGCACAAGCGAATATGGAGGGACAACATCTACCGAAAGTGAATATGGAGGGACACCATCTACTAAAAGTGAATATGGAGGGACACCATCTACCGCAAGTGAATATTGTTGGACACCATCCAACACATCTCAAGTTGAGAGTACATCATCACTCAAATTTGATGAAGAAGGCATGCCATCATCCCCACATGAACCTCAAAGTATGTATTCTTCTCCACCCTCAATCGAAGGTATGCAATCTAGCCCACCTCAATTAAATATTGATGAAATTCCTGATGTTGAGATGTATGTACCTAGGAGAGCACCACCTAAGTATTTGATTAATATTGATGAGGATATTTTGCAACACATGGAAGGTAAGATTCCAGCACGCACTTCTAGAAGATATGCTGATAAGATTTGGAAATTCTTCTTTGAAAGGCTAAATGAGACCACAAGATGTCAACTATTTCTTGAAATGATGTGGGGTGTAAAGTATAGTAACATCATGAAGACTCTTGGGTTGAGAACATCGAATGCATCGAGTGAAGACACTATTGTGAATAATCTAATGGATGCTTATGAGAGTGTGGATAAGACCTCACACTCAAAAGATAGTAATGTCACCTGACATGTCATTACATCGACTTTGGTAAGCTATCAAACAAAGAGATCTCATCTCATTAGAAAGACGAGTGAACAAACGAGAATTATTAGAAAAAAATTATCAAGAGCCATTCACAGGCGGCAAAGAATTAAGGGCACTGATTCAAATGAATTATGGGCATTCTTGAGGAGACTATCACGAAAAGATAAAGAATTTTTTGAAGCCTTGAGAACACTAATTGAAGAGTATTGGAAGAATAACACAAGGCCATCTCTGAATCAAAGGGATTTGGTAAGAAGGAGAATCAGTTGTCGAAATCGTGAGCCACATCCAAAGCATTTTTTGGATATGACTCAAACCCAATTTTTTCATAAATTTGAAAATGATTATCCTCAAATTAGTATTTGTCAAAGATTTTTTGAAATGCTTAAACCTTTTTATGTCAAGATAAATAACACACGCACTACTTGTTTTTGTAGACTACATATTGAATTCTCTAACCATTATGATGTTTATCGTTCTATATGTTTAGATTTGCACACTAACGATGTTTTGCAGGATTGTGGCATAAAAGCCCCACCAAAACCTTCAAGAGAGTTCTTATCAAAAAAATTATGTGAAATAGAGGATGGCCAGATATTCTACAGGACAACATGCTTGGATGGTTCATGTGAGCATTGCGATGGCTTCCAGTATATGCCAGTATGTCAACATATGGAAAGCACAGATGAGGTGGGACAGAAACTAGCAAAGTTCGAGAAGTATAAAACAGTGGCATATGCTACAAAAGATGGGTCTCAAGCAAAAAGGTGTGATTTTGTTATTGAGAAGATTCCAGTGTACCAGTTTATGTCCATGTTTCATGACAATATACTATCTGAGTATGCAATGCATACCTATAGAGCCTGATGGTTGGACACACAATTCAAGCTATGCAAGGACACCTTTCCAATTGGCCACATAGTATCAATGGTTGAATTTACGGAGAACTACACTCTACAACCATAGCGTGAGGTGCAGTCACAATATTACAACTCCACACAAGTTTCGATATTTCTATACATAGCATTCATTCATGCATCTAATAGTACAGATGACCAAAGGAAGGTATTGAGGGAGTACCACTTTTACATTAGTGATGATCGCACACATTCTCCAAAGTTCGTGCAAGGTTGCTTCCAGAAGTTCTACAGTGGTTTGGCTCAAAAGGGCATAGCATACGACTGACATATAATATGGTCGGATAACTGTGCAACACAATTCAAGAACTCATGCATGTTCTACTGGTTGTTCAAGATGCATGTCATTACAGGTGTTCAACATATGTGGAACTTTTATGAGGTCGGGCATGGAAAGGGGGAGCATGATGGTGCGAGAACATGCGTGAGAAGAGTTAAAGTATACAAATGGTGCAAATTTGACATATGCAAAATCAATCGTTGAGTAGTGTCATGCTTCGATGGGTCCAGATAATGAAGGTATATCTTCAATTCGTAGATTTTTTTGGTTGATGGGTGATACTAATATTGCACCATATAAGGGTTGTTGTACACTAATAGGATCGAGTGAGGTACACTCTTTCCTTAGCTCAAATGCAGGTTCATGGAGTATCGATACACGAAAGATGGCATGCTTTTTTTCTTCATGTACAATGCAAGCCTGGAATGATTGGGATTCAAGGGAGTGGGTTGACAAGCTATTTTATCCCACTTCACATGTATCACCCTCTGACAGAATTGGAACTGACACAGATGAAATCATCGGTTGACTTTGACCATGTATCAGATCTAGTTCAACCAAGTGATATATCTACTTGCTTAGTTGTTGAAATTCCATATCGTTATCTTACTTTGTAGTGTATTCGTAATGTTGACTAATTTCAAGAGATTTGTTGCACTTATCAATGTAGGGCATGTTTATGCAGTTATTGCAAATGAATACGATGAAGAGGGAATGGACTATTAATTGTGTCATTGTGTTGAGGAAAAAAAGAAATTGGAGGCCCCAATTATAGATGGAAAAAACGTCGAATACCCTACAGGCTCAATTGTGGTTACTAGAATGTGGCTTAGAAGGTACCCACATTCGAGTGTTAAACACTGGCTATTTCAGGACTTTGAAACACATCGTAAGATTCTTCATTACTGGAACCTTGTCGTGGCATCCAATGTTTTTTTGACCAAATATGGGGGTAGACCTTTGAACAAGACCTTGTGGAAGGTTTGTGAGTCTAACCATGAGGCAATACTTGAC
The DNA here is from genome assembly GCA_007115665.2 of Sequoiadendron giganteum. Lineage (NCBI taxonomy): Eukaryota > Viridiplantae > Streptophyta > Pinopsida > Cupressales > Cupressaceae > Sequoiadendron > Sequoiadendron giganteum. The sequence continues at coordinate 162,724,879 of CM021107.1, forward strand.
ACAATAAAGAGTAGAGCAGACTCGGATGGTTCGTTGGATTAATTTGTAAGTATATGCAGATTGGTTCTTATTAATTTATACTTGTATGCACATTAATTTGTTTGATGCCAATGCTATCATCTTCTTTTACTTTTCCTATTTTTAAGTAACCTACTAAACAATGATTGGTGTCCCCTTGCAGAAAATGCAGATATATGAGCCATCCAAGAGAATGTTAGCCAGAAAAACAATGCAACATCCTTATTTTGATGATCTTGACAAATCTCAATCATGATTTTAAGCCATTAGAAAATTTTGTGCAAATCTCGGTGAGGGAATTTCAAGTTATTAATTTGAAGTTAACCTTATCATGAGCAGCTATGATGTAGACATTATAAGAGCATCTCAAATTTGAACTTACTCTATTCATGAGAGGTGTTCTGTGCAATAGGTATCTTGGAACTCCCAGTGAAGATGTATGACCAGGAGTGACTAAGTTGTGAGACCTGCATGCCTATTTGTAAGTGCCTTCCATCTATTTTCATTTCATTTCCATTTTGGATGCTCTTTCTTTTTCTCTTTTACTTTGCGTAGTTGTAAGTAAACTACTAAAAATTGATTGATCTCTCATTGCAGAAAATGTTGATTTATGAGCCATCAAAGAGAATCTTATCCAAAAAATCAATGCAACATCCGTATTTTGATGATCTTGACAAATCTCAATTCTGATTTCAAGCCATTATAAAAGAGTGTGTGAAGCTTAGCGAGAGAATCTCAAGTTACTCAATTGATGTTAACCTCATAATGAGCATGTATGATGTAGACATTTAAAGAGAATCTTGAATGTATGGTTGACATTGTAAAAGATCTGTGAAACGAAGTACCTAAGGCATTGTAATGAGATTTAATTGCAATGAGATTTACTCAAATACCGTAATTTTGGAGTTCATGTTTGGTGTAGTAGCACCTTGTTCTCTAAAAATTTGCAAAATTATGAAAAATTTGCAAAATTAAACAATGTGAAAAAGGTCATGTGAAGGTCATATGTAATGTATTCAAAGTCTCAAAGAGGTCATTAGGTGATTAGAGAAGTGATATAAAGCATGTAAGGTCAAGAAAAATGGAGATCTTTCGTAATCTTGAATATTTACAATCAATAAAATCCTTATTTTAGTGATTTTATGAGTTTAGATCAATGGAGTAAGTTAGTCTTAGGATTTTTTAGGTGTGTGTGTGTTTATTTGTGTAGGGGAATTCAAAAAAAAAAGGTGGAGTTGCTGCTACAGGGTTTTATGATGAATTTCCAAGTGAAAAGTGTGGCTCCAAGTGGTGTTTTGAGGAAAACTTCTCAAATGACTTCATAAACAAATGACTAATCTAGATAGCTATTATTGAGTTACAACACATACTTCAAAATCAATAGTGACTATCTTGGAACATGTGCATAAAAAAAGATTTTCTTCACTATCCTTATTAGGCTAACTAGGCCTAATTTACAAAATAACATACCTTCAAACATTCAACAACCCCAAAAACTTGTTGGGGCAGCAATTAGCATGTATCCAAACCCTCAGATCTGCAATTTGTCTCAACAGAAACTCACTCCACCATGCCAAACCAAAACCCTTATTTTATGCTAGTATAAAGAGGGTTTATTGAAAGGAATGGTTCCACACCTTACCAGAACATACCACCACCTCATACCTTCTTAAAATCACCTGCAAAAACTCAAAAGACAAACACCCAGCCTCTACATGCAATATTTTATCAAACCCTAGGGTGAAACCTCATTTTTCATGCTCTTTTCCATCAAAATCTACAGGGGCAGCAACACAAACCCCATAAAACTTATTCCCTTTTACTTAGAAACTTTTTGTTTGATCCTACAAGATCATGTTGGGTCCCTCTAAAAAAACCTCTCTCATTTTTGGCTATCTCGGAGTGGTTTTCCCACGACAGCAGATTTTCACTTGATGGAAAAAGCGTCAAATGCAAGCAGTGCAAAGTTGCAAAGTGGTGCAACTTTTGTTCTACAACTCATGTGACCAAGCGGACTATTCTAATGCATCTGTATAGGTATTTTTACGCTAGGAATGGTCCTCTTTCACACTCAAACACGAGGAATCGCTCCAAGCTATGTTCAACTGGATCGATCCCTTAAGTGTCCAAAGTGCTAAATGGCTGCAAACTTCAGCATATTGTTACTCAGATACCGTGATGCTTAAAAAATTCTCGTCTGATCCTATAGCATCATGTTGGGACCCTCTACAAAAAAACTCTCTCATTTTTGGCCATCTCAAAGTGGTTTTCCCATGGCGGTGGATTTTCACTTGATGGAAAAAGTGTCAAATTCAAGTTGTGCAAAGTTGCAAAGTGGTGCAACTTTCGCTCTGCAACTCATGTGACCAAGTGGTATGTTCCAATGCATTCGAATAGGTATTTTTACGCTAGGAATGGTCCTCTTTCACACTGAAACACACGGAATCACTCTGAGGTACGTTCAACCGGATCAATCCCTTAAGGGTCCAAAGTACAAAATGGCTGCAAACTTCAACATACTATTACTTGGATACCGTGATGATTATAAATTTTTCATCCAATCCTACAGGATCATGTTGGGCCCCTCTACAAAAACCTCTCTCGGTTTTGGCTATCTCGAAGTGGTTTTCCCGTGGCGGCAGATTTTCTCTTGATGGAAAAAGCGTCAAATGCAAGCAGTGCAAAGTTGCAAAGTGGTGCAACTTTCATTTTGCAACTTGTGTGACCAATTGAACTGTTCCAACGCATTCGAATAGGTATTTTTACGCTATCCATATTCCTCTTTCGCATCCAAACATGCAAAATCGCTTTGAGGTACGTTCCACCGGATCAATCCCTTAAGGGTCCAAAGTGCAAAATGGCTGCAAACTTCAGCATGTTATTACTCAGATACCGTAATGCTTAAAAACTTCTTGTCTTATCCGATAGGATCGCGTTGGGCCCCTCTACAAAAACCACTCTCGTTTTTGGCTATCTTAGAGTGGTTTTCTCGTGGCGACAAATTTTCACTTGATGGAAAAAGTGTCAAATTTAAGTTTTGCAAAGTTGTAAAGTGGTACAACTTTCGCTTTGCAACTCGTGTGACCAAGTGGACTATTCCAACGCATCCGAATAGGTATTTTTACACTAGGCATGGTACTATTTCACATCGAAACACACAAAATCTCTTTGAGCTACATTCCACTAGATCGATCCCTTAAGGGTCCAAAGTGCAAAATGGCTGCAAACTTCAACATGTTATTACTCGGATGACATGATGCTTAGAAACTTCTCATCTAATCTTACAGGATTGCGTTGGGCCCCTCTACAACAACCTCTCTCGGTTTTAGCTATCTCAGAGTGGTTTTCCCATGGCAGCGGATTGTCACTTGATGGAAAAAGTGTCAAATTCAAGTTGTGTAAAGTTGCAAAGTGGTGCAACTTTCGCTCTGCAACTCATGTGACCAAGTGGACTCTTCCAACACATCCAAATAGGTATGTTTATGCTAGGCATGGTCTTTTTTCACACTGAAACACATGGTCGAGCTACATTCCACTGGATTGATCCTTTAAGGGTCCAAAGTGCAAAATGGCTACAGATTTCAACATGTTATTACTCAGACATCGTGACACTTAGAAACTTCTTGTCTAATCCTATAGGATTGCGTTGGGCCCCTCTACAAAATTTTCTCTCGGTTTTGACTATCTCAGAGTGGTTTTCTTGTGGCAGTGAATTTTTACTTGATGAAAAAAGTGTCAAATGGAAGCAGTGCAAAGTTGCAAAGTGGTGCAACTTTCATTCTACAACTTGTGTGACCAAAAAAATTGTTCAAATGCCTCTGAATAGGTATTTTTACGCTAGACATGGTCCTCTTTCACACCCAAACATGTTGAATCGCTTTGAGCTACATTCAACCGGATCGATCCCTTAAGGGTCCAAAGTGCAAAAGGGAAGCAAACTTTGATGAGCTATTCCTTGGAAACCATGATGCTTACAACCTCTCTGTCTAAGCCTACTATATCGCGTTGAGCCCCTCTACAGTAACCTCTCTTAGTTTTTGTTATCTCGGAGTCATTTTTCTATGGTGTCCAATTTTCACTTGATGGAAAAAGTGTCAAATTGAAGCAGTGTAATTTTGGAGTTCATGTTTGGTGTACTAGCACCTTGTTCTCTAAATGCCTCCAATACGAAAATTTGCAAAATTTAAATTTTGAAATGTAAACAATGTGAAAAAGGTCATGTGAAGGTCATATGTAATGTATTCAAAGTCTCAAAGAGGTCATTATGTGATTAGAGAAGTGATATAAAGCATGTAAGGTTGAGCAAAACGGAGATCTTTTGTAATCTTGAATATTTACAATCAATAAAGTCCCTATTTTAGTGATTTTATGAGTTTAGATGAGTGGAGTAAGTTAGTATTAGGATGTTTTAGGTGTGTGTGTGTGTTTATTTATGCAGGGGAATTCAAAAAAAAAAGGTGGAGTTGCTGCTACAGGGTTTTATGATGAATTTCCAAGTGAAAAGTGTGGCTCCAAGTGGTGTTTTGAGGAAAACTTCTCAAATGACTTCGCAAAAAAATGACTAATCTAGATAGCTATTATTGAGTTACAACACATACTTCAAAATCAATAGTGACTATCTTGGAACATGTGCATAAAAAAAGATTTTATTCGTTGTCCTTATTAGGTTAACTAGGCCTAATTTAAAAAATAACATACCTTTAAACATTCAACAACTCCCAGAACGTGTTGGGGCAGAAATTATCATGTATCCAAACCCTCAGATCTACAATTTGTCTCAGGAGAAACTCACTCCACCATGCCAAACCAAAACCCTTATTTTATGCTAGTATAAAGAGGGTTTATTGAAAGGAATGGTTCCACACCTTACCAGAACATACCACCACCTCATACCTTCTTAAAATCACCTGCACAAACTCAAAAGACAAACACACAACCTCTACATGCAATATTTTATCAAACCCTAGGGTGAAACCTCATTTTTCATGCCCTTTTCCATCAAAATCTAAGGGGCAACAACAAAAAACCCAGAAAACTTATTCTCTTTCACTTAGAAACTTCTCGTTTGATCCTACAGGATTGCGTTAGGTCCCTCTACAAAAACCTCTCTTGGTTTTGGCTATCTCAGAGTGGCTTTCCCACAGCGATAGATTTTCATTTGATGGAAAAAGCGTCAAATGAAAGCAGTGCAAAGTTGCAAAGTGGTGCAACTTTTGTTCTGCAACTCATGTGACCAAGCGGACTGTTTCAATGCATCTGTATAGGTATTTTTACGCTAGGAATGGTCCTCTTTCACACCCAAACACGTGGAATCGCTCTGAGCTATGTTCAACTGGATCGATCCCTTAAGTCTCCAAAGTGTTAAATGGCTACAAACTTCAGCATATTGTTATTCGGATATCGTGATGCTTAGAAACTTCTCGTCTGATCTAAAGGATCATGTTGGGACCCTCTACAAAAAAACTCTCTCAGTTTTGGCCATCTCAGAGTGGTTTTCCCGTGGCGGCAGATTTTCACTTGATGGAAAAAGTGTCAAATTCAAGTTGTGCAAAGTTGCAAAGTGGTGCAAATTTCGCTCTGCAACTCGTGTGACCAAGCAGGCTATTCCAACGCGTTTGAATAGGTATTTTTACACTAGGCATGGTCCTCTTTCACACTGAAACACACGGAATCACTCTGAGGTACGTTCAACCGAATCGATCCCTTAAGGGTCCAAAGTGCAAAATGGCTGCAAACTTCAACATACTATTACTTGGATACCGTGATGGTTAGAAACTTCTCATCTGATCCTACGGGATCATGTTGGGCCCCTCTACAAAATCTTCTCTCGATTTTGGCTATCTCGAAGTGGTTTTCCCGTGGCGGCAGATTTTCTCTTGATGGAAAAAGCGTCAAATGCAAGCAGTGCAAAGTTGCAAAGTGGTGCAACTTTCATTCTGTAACTCGTGTGATCAAGTGGACTGTTCCAACGCATTCGAATAGGTATTTTTACATTAGCAATGGTCCTCTTTCGCACCCAAACACGCATAATCACTTTGAGGTACGTTCCACCGGAGCGATCCCTTAAGGGTCCAAAGTGCAAAATGGCTGCAAACTTCAGCATGTTATTACTCAGATACTGTGATGCTTAAAAAATTATTTTCTGATCCTATAGGATTGCGTTGGGACCATCTAAAAAAATTGCTCTTCGTTTTGGCTATCTCATAGTGGTTTTCCCGTGGCGACAAATTTTTACTTGATGGAAAAAATGTCAAATTTAAGTTGTGCAAAGTTGCAAAGTGGTGCAACTTTCGCTCTGCAACTCGTGTGACCAAGTGGACTATTCCAACGCGTTCGAATAGGTATTTTTTACGCTAGGAATGGTCCTCTTTCACATCGAAACACACAAAATCACTTTGAGCTACATTTCATTGGGTCGATCCCTTAAGGGTCCAAAGTGCAAAATGACTGCAAACTTCAGCATGTTATTACTCAGATAACATGATGCTTAGAAACTTCTCGTCTAATCCTATAGGATTGCGTTGGGCCCCTCTACAAAAACCTCTCTCAGTTTTAGCTATCTCGGAGTGGTTTTCCTATGGCGGTGGATTTTCACTTGATGGAAAAAGTGTCAAATTCAAGTTGTGCAAAGTTGCAAAGTGGTGCAACTTTCGCTCTGCAACTCGTGTGACCAAGTGGATTGTTCCAACACATCCAAATAGGTATGTTTACACTAGGCATCGTCTTGTTTCGCACTGAAACGCGTGGCCGAGCTACATTCCACCGGATTGATCCCTTAAGGGTCCAAAGTCCAAAATGGCTGCAAACTTCAACATGTTATTACTCGGACACCGTGACACTTAGAAATTTATTGTCTGATCCTATAAGATTGCGTTGGGCCCCTCTACAAAATTCTCTCAGATTTGACTATCTCAGAGTGGTTTTCTTGTGGCGGCAGATTTTCACTTGATGCAAAAAGTGTCAAATGCAAGCAGTGCAAAGTTGCAAAGTGGTGTAACTTTCATTCTACAATTCATGTGACCAAAAAAACTATTTCAACGCATCCGAATAGGTATTTTTATGCTAGGCATGGTCCTCTTTTACACCCAAACATGTTGAATCACTCTGAGCTATATTCAACTAGATCGATCCCTTAAGGGTCCAAAGTGCAAAAGGGAAGCAAACTTTGATGGGCTATTCCTAAAAATTTTTGATAATTACTACCTCTCCATTTGAGCCTACGGTATCGCGTTGGGCCCCTCTATAGTAACCTCTCTCAGTTTTTGTTATCTCAAAGTCATTTTCCTGTGGTGTCCAGTTTTCACTTGATGGAAAAAGTGTCAAATTGAAGCAGTGTAAAGTTGCAAAGTGGTGCAACTTTCATTTTGCAATTTGTGTGACCAAAGTAACTGCTCCAACATGTCTCAATAGGTAGGTTTACGCTAAGCATGGTCCTCTTTCGCACCCAAACACGCATAATTGATCTGAGTTGCGTTCAACCAGCTTGATCCCTTATGATGACATGCAAAACAATGGAAAAGAGAAACATACAAACGACGGTTGAGAAGTCTGAGTATTCCACACACAAAAGCATATGATCAATGTTGCCCAATTGGTGCAGGAGCACCTACACCTCCCCCTCAATCTTTGATTATCTAATGGTGAATAGGTTGGTCAATAGATTGTTGTGGATATTTTCAGCATGTTTTATCTTGAATAAGGTCAATTAAGACCATTAGGTATGTTTTAGGGTGAGTTTTCGGTCTAGTGATCAAAAATGTGAAAATTTCAATCTTGCACTAGAAGTTGTCTTTGTCGCCTTTGAAGGAAAATTTGTGGATTTGTATATGACTATGCAAGAATGGAGTTTTGTTGATGTAATAAGGCTATTTCTAAGCCATTTGTGTGGGTTTAGAGGTCATTAGTTGTAGTCATTAGGTTGGAGGAGTCTAAAGTTGCAAATTTGTAACTTGCTTAAAGCAACAAATTTGAAATGCAACGGTTACTTGTTTTGAAAGTTGGTTTTTAGTTAGTTGAGGGCATCGATCAGTTAGAGAAGGGTGTAAAAAACTATGTAAAGCCTTGAGTTGGGTTCAGTTGGGTTGGTCATGTTGGGAGGTTTCCAAGTTTTCTCCAAGTTCTGGTCATGTCTGGTTTGATAGATTCCATGGTTGGGTAGTTGAGTTACCCTGTTGATTCAAGTGAGTGTTGGAGTCTTAGTGGGAATATTTGAGAGAATTTGTGTCAAATCACAACTTGGTTGAGCCACTGTGCATCACCAATGGTGATTTGCAATTGGAAGAGTGATTGAGAGCGTGTTGCTTTGTTAAATAGACCTATTTAGGTGTCTAGGACAGAGTTGAGTCCATTTCTTATTGGTATTATAAATTATAACTTGCTTTCTCCCAAGTCCATTTCGTATACAAGAAATAATATTGCAAAAATTTGACATATAAATCTTTCGACGTGTTTATATGGTGACGCATCAAGAACATATTGGAATCTTTTTATGAATCATTTCATGGAATACTAATTGAAAACGTGTTTTTTTTTCTTTTAGATAAAGTTGTTTAGCATCAATCAATTAATATTCAAGACAAACCATGAAGGACAACAATGATCAATGCTAGGGCTAGCCAATTAATAATTATACACATGAATAAGTCAACCATGTACATGTGATAAGGGAAGCACAAGTACTCAAAAACACGTAAGCCTCAAGAAGTATACACATGAATACATAGTATACACAAATTAATACAAAGTATATGCACGAATACAAGGTATACACGTGAAAACATGTAAGCTACAAAGTATACATTGGAACACACGTAAGTCACAAAGTATACACGTAAGTTGTAAAGTATACACTTGAATACGTGTAACTCATATCTATTAAATCAATTTTAGAATGCAAATATGGACACCATCAATAAAAGATATTTGTATTAACCAAATAGCCATGTAGGCATACATCAATATATGTCGATATAAGTATGAAATATATGTACAAAATAGCCATATAGGATTACGAGAATTCCATATAGGCATACAATGTCAAATATGTCTGATAAAAAATATGTACAAAACTGCCATGTAGGCATACAACAAAGGGCTCTAGAATCAGAAGTCATTGCTCTTCATACTCTAGAAATAAATTCTTTCCCTTTCCTTTTCGATCGTATGGTGATAGGTCTGTCACTCATTTTTGTTGCGCTCGAGGAGTGCTCCTACTACTCCTCCTAGAGTTTTGTTGTACCCAAAATGAAATTTTTGGCATTCTGCTTAAATTGAGCTAAACAATGTAAAAATGTCGTCGAGAGTATGTTTTAGGTCAAACCAAACATGAAGTCTTTGTGGGTTTATGTCAAAGAACCTATGGTTAAAATTCTAAAAATCTGAAAATTGGGGTTTTATGCTCCTATTTTTAGGGAAACCCTTAAAAATAGGACCTTCCCAGAAATGATTGAAAATGATTTTGATAGGGTTAATTGACTTCACGATCACACTGATCAAGTCAGAATCATCAAAAGATATGTTTTACTCTGGTGGGTTTATTATCATTTTTCAAGAACAAAGTTAGGAGCTCTGCAGCCATTAATGGTAAATTGGCCAGTACCAGGTGTTGAAAGCTAAATCTCAAAAGCTCCAATGAAGAAGCCATGGCAGAAAAGGTCAAAAAGATGTTGTTATAACGAGGGAGTTTCTCAAAACCAAAAAAGGCCAAAATTTGGCTAACTCTGGAAGGTGCACGTTTTGCTACCAAGGCAAAACACAGTCTACAATTGAAAAAGGTGCCCCTCTTGGAGAAAGGTGCCTTTGGATCTCAGAGGGAAAATTTAATCGTTTGACATCTTCAGATCAGTCCTCCTCTTCACTTTTGTTCTGGCCCAACAATGAAACAATCAGCAAGATCATTTGATTCAAGGATCATTGGCCAATCATCAGTGAAGTATGGAGAATCTATAAACAATGAAGATGCCAAATCAGAGAGCTTCAAGCTAAAAGTGCCCCTGTTGGCTAGGGGTGCCCCTCAATTCAAGGTATTAGATGAATCCATCAGCAGTTACTCCATACATGACATCTTTTCAACTTCCTCCTAGCTACGTGCTCGATCTAACAAGAAGTTCACTGGACACGCCAAACGCCAAACGATCACAGGTTGAGATCAAGCAGAAAAAGCTAGAACTGGAGACTAAAAGGACAAGACAAAAATTGGCTAAGGATAGAGGAAAAGCACCCCTCTTGGAGACAGGCGCCCTTCCTTTTGGAGGAGTAAATGCAGTATGATTGATCACTGACCTCCAGAACGACCTTCTCAACTACGATCAATCTCGACAACGAGACTGTCACCAAAAAGATCCAACAACTAAATCATCCAACGACGGAGATCAAAGCAGACAGTTTCAACATAGATAAAATCAGTCAACAAAGCCCAGCAGGGGCGCCCTTGATTTTGAAGGACATAAACTCACTACCATCAACTAAGAAGTCAGTCATCCAGTGCAGGATCGAGCTGGTTACCCGATGCATAGTCAAGTATAGTCATCTGACTCATCCATCAATGGGAATGTTAGATCAAAGCACAGAGGGTCTAAAAATGCCAAAATGAAGAACAGTCAATGAAAATTGATTAAGGCACAGCCAAAAGCGCCCCTCTTGAAGAAAGGCGCCCTTCATTCTGGAGGCTCAAACTCAATTTTCTGAGTTAATCCCTCCCAGGCATATCTCGTCAAGTTGATCCCATCTCAACAACGGATCCGTCAGCAACTGTCGAAGATCAACTGAGCAACCAGGATCGAATATCAAATGGAGGCACTTCAACTTGCAAAAATGATCAAAACTCCAAAAGGGACACTTAAGAAAGTCAAAAGCAAATGTTGACTTGAGTTAACAAATTTTGGAGGCAAAAAGAGGCCAAACACTCCACAATCAGTGGAAATCACCTTTTTGAACTCCAAATCAGGGTCAATCATGAGTTGGATGCCCAATTGATGCTTGCAACTCCAAATTGACATATCAAAGCATCTACGCATCCATTATTCATTATTTATTTGCAGGTTGAGGAGCTCAAGAACGGATATTTTTCTTCTCCAACATTTTTGAAGATCTGACAAAGGGGTTTTCACCGTTCTTCATATTTTTGAATATTTATTGCACAGAGGGACTATTTATCAGAGTTTGCATCAAAAGGCATAATTCTTCCAGATTGATAGTTGATAACTTCCAATCCACCTTCTGTCTACTTCCTCTATTATGTCTAAAATTCTTTGCATGTCCAAGAAAATGACAAATAATCACAGATCTAGCCAACTAGGTATGATCAACATAGCTTTTTCTACAAAACCCACATGTTAGATTTTTCCAAAAAAAGTAGGCTTGCTGCCCCTAATTTTTAGGGTTTCTGGAAAAATTCATAATTTTGAAAATCAAACAAACTGGGTTTGTTCAACTCCAAAGCACGAACAAAACCCATGTGTTGGATTTTTCCGAGAAAAATCACTTTCTGGTGCCTCACTGCCTCTGCCACTGAAGGGCTCTTGCATGTCATAGAAAAACTCATTTTTTTGAATTTCTAACGATCTGGGTTTGTTTAGAAAACCATTCTCAACAAAACCCATGTCTCAGAATTTTTCATAAAAAGTTGCCCTAGCAGGGCTATTTTTAGCAGTTCCAGAAAAAGTTGTTCGAACAAAATCGTGTGCACAGTCAATCTTCAAGGTCTTCAAAACGCAGTTCTCCCAAGACAAATACAAGACCAAAATGGTCTTACTCCATGATTTTCTGAAAACGACTGGCACCGATCTGTGTCGGGCACACCCAAAGGTCAATCTAGACAGATTGACAAGCATAGACACAAGTCCACAGGTTCCATAATGGTTTCACCTCATATATTTGATCGCCTTCCAAGGCCAGTTTAGAGGATTGTAACCATTGGAATTTTACACATGCAGCAAATTCATGTACATTTCTCATGGTTGGAGTGATCGTGGTCAAACTTTGTGGTTTCATCATCAAGCTTCGCGGTTTCATCATACAACACTCTTCCATTGAGAAAGATCAAGGAAAATGTCAAAGTTGCAAAAGAACACGGAAGGTAGTCATTCCCAACACAAAGCCACCATTGGTTAATACTACACTACCTTCCACGTCAAAGTGGAAACACAGACAAAAAGAAAAGGAGTAACCCTCCTAAGGGAGGCAAAATGAAGGAGATGCATACATCAAGTTGCTGACAAGCGATAAGATGACAATCGACAGACATGTAATGGCCTTCGTATGAAGAAGTCAACGAATGAACAAAAGCACCATTGACCAATGATGATGAGGTGCCAAACACGTCAAGAAGGATGTCCTACCCTCCAAAATAGCAATAAATACAATTGAGGTCAACTTTATGCCCCTTTCCAAGTTGACTCCAGATCTCCACAGATCATGCATGTTAGATCCCACTAATCTAAGATGTCTAATTGACTCCCACGATTTGTGGATCTTAGATCTTGTTTAAAGGTGGATGTCTATTTTGGAGACATATTTGTAATTTAAATTCACTTTAGTTAGGTGTCAGTCAACTTAGGTAGACTTCTAGTTTGACTTTTGTTTAGTTTCAGTTAACTGAAGTAGATTTCCAGTTAACTACCTGTTCACCTACTTTTAGACATAGGAATAAATCTTGTTGATTGGCAAGAACTGATTGTTAACTCAAGGAGATTTTAGGGTTGCCTACTCCTTTGAGTTTCTATAAATAAGAGCCTTGGGCTCATTATGTGTTTAACCTTTATTTGCTAAGAAAAATTGATGCGCCATTGTTGCCAGAGTTAGCTTGTTTATATATGTTCACTCTTGAATGAGAGTTCATTGGTTGATCATAATTGTGCATGATTTCGTGCCTTTGTTGTCTCGACCTTTGTAATTCTTTGCAGAAAACTTGAAGAAATAAATCAGATGGTGCATGCTTACTTGATCTAAATACTTGAGTCTATTCAAAGTCTTGTTCTAAATAGTGTATTGTTTCAACCTCCTCCTTGGACAGGCGTCGTCGCCTCCTTGGATACTTTTTCATTGATCATTATCGTATGATGTTGTCTAATGATTTGTCTTTCAGCCTACACTTTGGATAGGTGTCGTCACCTCCTCAGGAATCTTGTTGGTCAGGTCATCGCACCTTGTTATTTCCAGTGAGTTGTTTCCAATCCTACACCTCAGACAGGGGTTCCTCCTCCTTGGCAAGTCTCAGATCTAGTTTACTGTAAAAGAGTGTTTACTTGTATTGAGCCTTATCTTGGTATATATCTGAGAGTTCAAAGCCTCGGCCATATTCCACTGAGACGGAGGGTTCAAGTAATCCAACCCATCCATTTTGCTCCTACGCCCTCATGCTTTGTTTATCTTGAGGAGGTAGGATAGTCTAGAAGGTAGTTAGTTGTAGCTAAGATCTGTGGAAACCAAAGAAAAAGCTTAGCTACGGCGCATTGTGTTTATGGACCCTTGTGTCCTGTCGATGAGTAAAAACGATAGGAACCTTAGTACGCCCTTTTTTACATAGAAAACTAGCAAAGAGAGATCTTCCTCTCTATAATCTGAAGAGCATTTACTAACACACTTGCAATAGTTGTTTGTTTCCAATAAGCACTCCAGAGGTGCTAATTGAAACACCAACAAGTTTAGTTCATGGTAAAGTTTTAACTGTTACAATAAGAAGTAAAGACATGAATATATATAAATTACATTATAAAAAATAATATATTTGACAAAATAATCACTTACCGCCATCTCATGATCTCTCTCCATGAGTTAAATATTCTCACACCCATGCTCAAGCGTGCTCAAGCCCTGTATGAACCATACAAATAGAAATTAAACTACGTGAATCAATAATGGTTTGATTTTTCACTAACTAACATCTATAAAAACAAATGTAAATTGAAATTTACTAATTTGCCTCATACCTCCCCTGTCAAAGCCATCAAGGATTGTAGAGCAGATGACACACCAATCTCCATTTCCCTTGTCACATTCGAAGGTGTTTCATCTTGCAACATCTGAAAATAAAATAACAAATTATTCAACGTAATCAATGATGTGCATATAAACTACACAAATCTATTAATTACAATTCATTAGTTAAACTATTTATTCTATTACCTCTGTGTAGGTTTGAGTAAATCCACTGCCACTGGGAAGTGTTCCCTCAAAACCTTCAATATTATCCTATTCAACATCCAAAATCACATATTAAAATACCATTCGTAAAACAATGCTATTAACATGTAATAAATTTATAATTGTTTACTAGTTACATACCCCAATGATAGGTGTACTACATAAATAAGTAGGTGGGGGGCCAGTGTATCTAGTCTCAACACTGTGACCCTGCAATTTTATTAAAATCATAAAAAAAATTAGTTAATCTTGCATTTCAAAATCAAAATTCAATAAATTAAATTCAATGAACATGTTAACTTTTACCTGACTATCAATGGCATAAGCCTCATGCCATATGTCAGTTGCCCTCTCCATCTCCATAGTTGTAGACGGATCCTACATAACAACCTCCTGAGTGTCAGTGGGGTCATATGAACAAGTCACCCTGCAAGATTGACACACATGGGTTTGAAGCCCACCACTCGAAGACTCCCCCGGATGGTGCTATAGAATAGGGCTAGTATGATGGATGGCAGTCTGGGTCAAAGTGTTGATCGCTTGCAATATCTCTACGTCAGCACTTTCGTTTGCGGTGGAAGGCATAACAACGTGCTCACGAGGTGGCCTAGCGAGAGCTCGACTAACTTGCCACGTAGGATCCAGCTGTGCACTGGGTCTATCCTGAGCTGACCCTCCACCTCTCCCCTAAAATCCCTCATATCAAAATAATTTGGGATTTTATTCAATATGAACTCACTGTATAGTTTCCTAAGGAAATATTGCGGGACTTTGCAATTGTTGCATGGTGGGTAATCAAAGACCATGTACCACCTATCATAAAACTAGTCCCTAATCTATTGGTGGTGGCACCAATGAATAGGAAACCTCTTCGCATTGAGGCTAATATTTTGATTTTTGTGTGGGTCAGTGAATAGTGAGCACAAATCACCTTTTATAATTTTTAAATCCTTTACATCTTTATATGATAGTTAATTTGCATAATAATCCCTAATCGCTTGCCTCCTATCTTGCCATCTAGTTATTTGTTTGCTAATTGAATCTACATTTGTTAGCATATCTTTCAATGAATTTTCTAGGGTCATTCTTTTTGTGGTTGAACCATTTGGATCACTCAACCTACTGATTAAATCCTCAATTTGCTTTTTGTTTTTCTCAATTTCACTCATTAAATTTTTTTGAGTGCCAGGAGGGGGTTGAGTGATTGGTGGAGGAGGTTGTTGTTGTGGTTGATTTTGATCTTGAAGATTTTGTTCTTGAGGATTTGGTTGTTCTTCCTGTTGAGGATCTTGCGGGTTTGCAGGTTGATTTGCATCTCCTAAAAATTCAAACAAATATATATCAAATTCAACCTAAAACTAACTAATTCAAAACAAAAAGCAAATAATCCTTACCTCTCACACCTGCTCATCCTCGTGGCGCCCTCGTTGCGAAGAAATAGCAATTGTTGGTAAAGAATTTTGTTGAATGGCTCCTCCTAGAATGTGAACGCAAAAACTGAGGGTTTTGGCTGTGGGGAGAAGAAAAAATAGTCGAAATGAAAATGACAACATTTCACTTTTTTTTTGCTTTTAACAAGCAATAACGCGAGCATGTTATAACGCGCTCACGTTACTGGCTTTTTGTTGTCGAGCCTCAGGCTCAGTTCACCGAGCCATAACACGAGCGCGTTGTAACGCACTCGCGTTAGGAATTTTCAAAACTTTTTTTTGAATGTGGCCACGAAATGGCTACCCATTTCCATGCACCCGCCTGTACACTAGTAAGCACAATTTGGAAAAATCTCCATCATATGAGGATAACTTATATTCCAATATTCTATGTTTTTTATTAGGGGTAAAGCAAGTTTTGATGGGACTCGAAACCCATTACAGACCAATTTTGAAGGCACCCGTAACCCTGTCAAAGCAAAGCATGTTGCATACAAGATGATACACATACCAACAGCATCCCAACAACAGCAGCAACTAAAAAAACATGACTACACAAGTTGCATCAGATAAGACTCTTCATGCATATTTCATCTTGAAACCCTCACAACTCGAATGTAATGAATTAACAAAGGAGTTTAACTCCCTTTTGCAATTATTAATGTCAAATATGGATACAAATTCATTGACATTATTTGAAGTGGTATGTTACAAATGTTGGAGAAGCTTATCAAGCCAACATTTTGAGATATTATCTTGAGTTCGATAATTTGATGGATAATGAGAAGTGTTGAAGAGTTTTGTTGCATTAAATAGAGGAAAATATTGATTTTTTTCATTCAAACAATCAATGAGAGATTAAATATAGTATTCTACAAGGTGTTGACAACTTTGATGTGTTCCTTCAACACAGGATTTCACGGTATGCTTCCCTACATCACCATACTCAAATCCCTCAACTAGAACAGGTATATATTATAATTCATGTTTATCAATGACAACATCTTCTTTTTTTACTTCAATACATCCAAATTAAGAATCAATCAATAATTTTGAAAAATCATTTATACCTAATGTAAATATAGTTTTTTTTAAGTAAATTATAAATTTCCTACTACTTCATCAACAGCCAAACCAATAATTGTGATGCATTTCTTCTTGAAAAATATTATTCAACTTATTATGCTAAGAGGCATAACTATAGTGACAATAAGAGGTGGAGTGTAATGACATGATCATGTTAACAAAAAATGAAACACAACCAACATATATATTTTTAAATTAAAACTATAAAATAACTCTTCAAATAAAATTCACTACTAGTGACTCATGATAAATTATAGAATTCACTAAAATAAGATTTGGAATGTTTTGTTTGAAAAGAGAAAGAAAATCATTTTCACACCCAACCATTGCAGAAACCCCATTTGTTGAGATAGCTATTAGTTTTGTTAGTGAAAGTTCGCTATCATTTATCAATTGATAAATAGTATCACATATAATTTTTATTTATCCATATAACATATCCATGATCTTTATAAACATTAAAATAGGTGTCCCATGACCCTCTAAAGTTAAACATGTTGTATAAACAACAAGGTGATTCTCTAAACTTTGATTGGTACTTTTATCAACCATTAGTGAGAAAAAATAACTTTTTGATATTTCTTCTATTTGAATTTATTCAAGATATTTTGATATTATTTGGCCATCACTAAACCCCAACTTTCAAGGATATTAGAATAGAAAACAAAATCAAGAAAATGTTTTTTACCATTGCCAATGTAATGGTTATGTAACTAGCATGATTATTACATTTTTAATGCTCAATAGTAAAGCATAGATGTTGTTTCTAAAAAATTGAAAATCCTAATTATGACAATAGTCATACATATGTGTGTATTTCTAAATTCATATTAACAAATATTCAACATAATCTTCTTAAAATATTTTAAAAATTTAAAAATAATTTATTATATCTTTGAAAATATTCTAAACTAATATATATATATATAAACATTATAAAATGATATAATTAATATTATAAATAGAATATTATATTATCTTTAAGTATAATAAAAAATTTATGTTTCATATATTTTATATAACAAGTCAAATCGTACAATTATTAGAATTGCAATATTAAGTGTCTAAAATTGAAAAAATAGTCACATAGACCATCAAATTCCCAGAATAATTATATTTTTCTCCTTATAAAATTAAAATTGTAACACATCAAACAAAAACGAGACAAAACTCATTGTTTAATTTTCCAAGTAACTCTCAAATTGGCATGGGTGAATTGTGAATTTGTAGTGGAGGATAGAAGGCAATCAACAGTGTAATACACATAATGTATAGGGGGCAAAGTGGAAAGAAACTAAGTGAATGCTATTATTTATTGTTGGGAAGGATAAAAATTATTTAGATTGTGTGAGGGTATGCACGACTATAAATTTCATGAGATACTTGGGTTGGATTTATACCTTCCCTCTTTGGTATTGGTTTAGATTTGCTTTGTTAATGTATTTTTTTTATCCATAAGTTGTGGGTGAGGGCCCACTCCCTTTATTAAATCATAAAAATGAAATGAAAAATAGGTCAACCAAGCCGAGAAAAGAGGAGAATAGCAAACTAGCAGAAAACAAAAGCAAGAGAAGAGAAGCCTTAAATAGAGCTAAGGAGAAAAAGGGATGTTCAGAATCCTAGAAGAGTTAGAAGACCAAAGAGAAACAAAACACTCAAGGCTTCATGCCCAAAACTAGAACATAACTAAGCTTTTTTACATTTCATGAAAGGAGAGCCTCCATAGTCCTCTAGGATCCCTCCCCAGAGCTCCCATTCCTTCAATGTGGAGTTTCTCAACGACGGACTTTTGACCTTTCTTCTTCTGTGATCCACAATCTAATTTAAGTTTGTTGCTCTCCCTTTGAGCATTCCCATTTTTTTGGGGAGGATCCACAACTAAATCATGATCAAAATAATCAATATTCTCATCCAAATTCTCCATGAAAGGGAAGGTGCCATCTGACTCGTTACCTTCATCCTCAAAATCCGCTAAAATTTCTTCCAAGGTATTGGTAATCGGAGCAATAGGAGGAAGAGGAGGGTCCATTGACTGCAAGGAGCAAACTCGGGATTAGATTGAGAGATTGTGAACTTCCCACAATTCTACCAAATGAATTCAGCATCTGGTACACCAACCTTTTTAACCCATTTTTTGAGATTTAAATGCCTTGAATCAGTAAAACGTTGGGTCGTACAAACCTCAATTTTGTGTCCTATTTTGTTGCAGCAAAAACACCTAAAAGGAAGTCCTTCGTAATTTAAATATTGAGTCCAAGTTCCCAAAGAAGAATGAATCATAATGGAGTGAGGAAGTGGCTTGGAAATGTTAACCATGGTGCAAGCTCAGATAAACCTACGAGGAGAAGTCACCTCCTCTAAGTCGAGCCTCACAGAATACCCACCCGATTAATCAGAGTTCTGATGAGATCTGATTCCTCATAACAATTGGAAAATTGTATAGTCTGATCCACATAGGAATTTCTATTATCTTGGCAATGGCAGGATCAAAGAAAGGAGACCACAAGGCAAGAAAAAGGCCAGAATTCCCAAATAACCATGACCCATTCTGAACCACATAATTACAATCAGCAGTCAAACTGAAAGATAACAAAAAAAGAAAAAAACCAAACTCTTAGGATTCGATGACAAGTGGGGAAAGATTCTACCAAGTGGATTTAGCCCAGGCTAAAACTAATTCATAAAATGGATGACATCGCATGAATCAAAGAACCAAAGAGCGATCACCAATTTTGAAAGAAACTGCACTGATTCTTTCATCTGAAACAAGAAGATCCACAGGCTCATCCAAAAAAGACACCTCTGAGTCACCAACAATAAAGGAAGAGCAACCAAGCAGAAGGTCATGCTCCTCGATGGGAGTGGTGACTCAGAGGATGAGCAGGACAAAGATTAGCTTGCCGAATATGATCCAGGAATAAGGTATTACATTCATGAAAAGGATTTTCCCTATTCCTGCATTTAACTAGGGTTTCAAGGTTGAAACTAGGAGGAGTCACCACATCCAAATGCTTCTTCCCCTGCACAACACCTAAAGGGTTGAAAACAGGAACAGGAGATGAAAATGGCACCAAAGTCTAAGGCTCTAGAGAAGTAAAACCTGTAGCGGAATGAAGGGCATGGTGTCATTTATCGTCCCCCACCTCCGCGCGAACAACATGCTTCCTGAGATTTGGCATTTTCCCCTTTTAGGGTCCCTTATCCCTAACGTCATGCCTTGAACCCTTCCCTCCAACGCCTACCATCGCACCTGCAAAACCAGCTCAGTGAAGGTCCTCTGTGTGTGGACTCCCTTCACGCATGATTGCAGAGCTAATGTTATAATAATTTAAATAGTAAATGAAGAACTAACATCTATTTTTACTGAATATTGATAGGTGATCATGAGTCCCTTGCGGACTTAATCTTAAACATTCTAGAGTTTAAATGAATCTAGTGTTTTCAGAGTAATATTCTTAGAATTATTTAGGATCTCCATCCTTCGATAGAAGATTCAAGTATTATTAGTAAAATATTGAAAAACACTTTTAATAAACTTCATTCCAACCCTACAAACTATGGATGATGTTCTATCATGTAATATTTCCTTTATGGCATAGTGCTTTGTTAATGTATTTTAGTGGATTATTGATGGGATTTTTGTTTTCATGGTGTACCTAAGTAGGGAAAACTTATAAGATGTCAGCCAACAAGATAATTCATCAATTTTGATGGGGGAATTCTTTTTGTCTATCAATTAGATGAAACAATTTTTTAATTTGTTTGTAGAAATACCTCACAATTAGGGTAGGTCTCCATGTAGCTACTTAGTTTATGTTGACTAGTAGCTACTTCTCAACTTTTTAAGGAGTTTTTTGTGGAGTTGGTGGCCCCATAAATATTTATTTGTATGCTTTATTTTAAGAGAACATCTTAAATTTTTATTAATACTATTAATAACAATTTGTGCAATTAGAATTTGTAAAAAAATTGAAGCAAAAGGTAAAAAAGAGGGAAAGAAATTTGTGGAGCCACACGACATTTTTGGAAATATGCATTTACTACTTTTTTCCAGCCCCTCGGTGATCCCACAATAGTGGGTTACACTTTTTGGCCAAACTTGACATTGAAATGAACATTTTGAACTAAAACTTCACTTTCCAACACCTATAGCTGCTAAACCATAAGGAATTTGAAGATAATGTAAACTAGTGATTTGTGACATTTTGTCTATAGATTCTAATTTTTTTATAAAAAAAAGTGGAATCAAACGATATTTCTTTTTCCATCTCCTTCGATGACTAGTTTTTAACAATAAACACCATTTTCAAAGAGTGATGTGTACTTGCTAACACAACTTTTTTCTATGAAGGATAAAATTCTTTTTTTTTTTAATTTAGATTTGTAACTACGATATCTAGGGCATGCATTTGGTTTCATAGTGTTCTATTGAATATTTCTCTCTTAATTAAGTTTTGAAGTCAAACCAATTACAATTTAGACATAGGTTTACTTCCTAACACATCACCTTTTTTTTGTATGTATCGAAATTTAATATTGTTTTTGTTGGATCAAGGACATCAATATCAAGGACATAGATATTTTTTAGTATTATTTTTGATAATATTTTTTTTTTCACATGTGCAGAATAGAGAGCTTGATTTTCAATGAAAAACTTATGTTTAATTAAACTAAAAAAAGTACATAATAAAACCAAAATATATTAAAATTATACTTGATGAAGAGCTTGTTTTGAGGATTATAATCATCTAGATAGGTTTTTCAAGTTGATTCCATTTTCATCCTCAATTTGAGCCTCGAAACCCAAAACTTTGTAGAAAATTGCACATGGAGGGGGAGAAGGGCAAAAAAAGGGGTTCTAGCGAACCCCCCTTCATTATAAGGGGAGGTTTCGCTAGAAGGGGGGTTCTAGCAAACCCCGCTTTAAATAACATTTAAAAACGAAAAACCCATCCTTCTAGCGAACTCCCCTAAAGTTTTTTTCCCACTCAAAATGCATTTTCCATTCCTTAAATTAATTTAACCCGCTATTGATCACCCCCCTCCTATTTTCCATAGTTTATTTTCAATTCCTAAACAATAGTTGTTTCATTAAAATAGGGAAATGTTCCAAATTATCCCTTCCTCATAGTTAAAATCTTGCTTGGGAATACTCTAGTTGCTTGAATTTAAGTAGAAAAAACACTTAAGAAACTACATGGGGACATGGGGTTAGTATTTGTGTTATTAAAAAAAATAATTCGTCGCAATTATATTAGAATTTATATTATTTCAAAGGTATGACAAAGAATAGTGTAAGAATTTTCTAAAATTTTCCTACTTATAAACACTACCGCACGTTATGTTGAAAAATATGTAATATAAAACTTTTGCATGGCTCGTCTTTTTAATAAAATAGTGGAATCAATATATGATATTTATTTTATTTATTAAAATTATATAAGGTGTGGGATTTTTAGAATCATAAATTTAGGAATATTTGAAAAAGGGATTATGGTGGTGTGGATATAAAATAAGTGGCAAAGATGAATAATGTTGATTTAACAAGATAGAGAGAGAGGGGAGAGATAGTGATTGATAAAAATAGGGGAAAAGAAAAAGAAGAAAAAAGAGGGAGATAGTGAGAGATAGAGAGATAGAGAGATAGAGAGAGAAATGGAAGGGGGGAGAGAGGGAGAGAAATGGAGGGGGGGAGAGGGAGATAAATATAAATGGAAAATAAAGAAAGAGGGATAAGAAAGAAATAAATAGAGAGGAAGAGAGAAGGGACTAGGAGATAGATAAAGAGATAAATGAAGTGTGAAAGAGGGGTAGAGTGGGAGAGAGACATAGAGGAAAGAGAGTAAGGGAGATAGGGTGAGATAAATAGAGGTATAAAGAGGGAGAGGGGATAGGAGGAAGAGAGAGAGAGAGAGGGAGAAAAATAGAGAGAGGGAGAGATAGAGAGATAGAGATGGAGATAAAGAGGAACAACTTGAGAGATAGTGAGAGAGAGGGAGAAAGAGAGGGAAACATAAAAAGGGGATGAGAAAGAGATGGAAAGATAGAGTCAAAGGAACAATGAAGTGGATATAGAAAAGGGAGAGTGAAAGAGAAGTAATAAAGAGAGATAGGGAAAATAGACAATGGGAGAAATATATATCTATAGAGAGAAAGATAGGGGATAGAGACAAAGGGTAAGATAGAGAGAGATTGAAAGATAAAGGGATAGAGATAGAGAGATATATTAGGAGGGGGATATATATATATAGGGAAAGAGGGAAAGAGAAAGAGAGATAAGTGGAGAGGGGAAGGGAAGGAGGGAAAGAGGGAAAGAGAGAGATAATTGGCAATTGAAAGTTTTCAAGATTAATACAAGAAAATGGAAATCATATAAGACCATTCACTTAAGATAAATAAAATTGGAAGTGGAAGATAGAGAATGAAATAAGTGAGATATATAGAGAGAGAAGGGGTGAGAAAGAGATAGATAGAGACAAAGAGATAGAGAGAGAGAAGTGACAAAGAGATAGGGAAAACAAAAGAAAGGAAAAAAATATATATAGAGCGAGAGAGGAAGAGACAAGAATATAGGAGATTGATGGAGAGAGGAAGAGAGAAAGGTAGAAAGCTATAGAAAAAGAAAGATAAAGAGAAACAAATTGAGATAGAGAGACAAGGAGGATACCATAGAGTTATGGAGAGATAAAGAGGGAGGGAGAGATAGGGAGGGAGAGGGAGGGGAGAGATAAAGATATGAGAGGGAGATTTATTATAGTAATAGTGCATTAGCTTATAATTAATTAATCTTTAATTGATTATTAGGTTAATTTATTCTCATGCACTTAAGCTAAACTTAGGAGTGCTTCTTATGTTAACTAGAGTGAACTTTTATTTGATCATTTTGTCTCATCACACAGGATGACAACACTTACATCATGATCTAATTTGTTTATCATTTAGGGTTGCTCCTATAAAACACTCACCCTCATTGTATTATATGTTTATCTCCATGAAGATTCTTGAGATTCATTTTGTAAGTATTTTCTTATTCAAGAATAGAAAATCATTGTTTTACAAAGCTCTTGTGTGGAAGGAAGTTTTGTTTGTTGTTTTATAAACTATGTCTTATGTTATTCACAATTCTAACATTGTATCAAAGTATGGATTCAATGAACCCCTTCTCCATTTTTGAGTTTTTTCTCAACTAGGGTTATATGAGGAAATTTGGAATCTTCATTTTTTTTTTGTAATTTTTGGAATTGGGAAAATCTTTGGTGCACATACTATACGATACTTTAAAAAAATATATTAGTTTTTTAAACCCTTTCCCCCACATTGTCGCATGGGTAGCCAACACTCAACCCTTGGGGGGGCTAAAAATAAATTTTATCTTTTTTACAATTTTAGCAAGATTAGGAAAATCATGATAACTTTTCACTAGGTTATCAAAATTGGGTAAATGAGATATTGTTAGAAAGTTGGTTCTGAGAACTATCCAATGGTGTTGATTTTTTTAAGATTTTGTTGCTCATACAATTTACCATTTGTCAAAGTTAGATGTGTTTTTTCACTCTTGAGCTCACAAATTTTGACTTGTTTCTCTATTTTTCACTATTCCAATAGCATTGGGATGGTCTTTTAGAGCTCTTCACAACAATCCATGCACTTTTTCAATATTTTTCTCTAGGTACATTTTATTTAGCATTTTTGTGTTTTTATATTCTAGTGGATTATTTGGAAATTTTAGCTCTTGGAAACCTTTTATTTGCATGGGATGACTTGTTTTAGGCTATTCTACATGTGGGTATGTGCAGGATCATCATGGAAAAAGCAGGCCCTTAAGTGGCAATAAAAAGACAGAAAATCAGAGTTAGACAACTTGACGTAAAAATTTGAATAAGTTATCTATATTATTTCAAAAAAATGTAAAAATAGAATCTGCAGAAAATTGAATATAGTTTCTAAACTACTAAACCTTTATTTCAAAAAAAAAAATCTATTTGGTGAAAATTTGAAATTTCAATGCAGTAGTATTTAAATTTCAACGTAAAAATAAGAAGTAGGTGTCTGTCTTACCACCCTAACCACAATAAAATGATAATATTTTTTTATAGGATTTTAGATATAAGTAGAGGACTCATGTCCCGATGTGATGCATATTTTTTTATAATTTGTTTCCAAGTAAATAATTAATTATGATTTTTTTGTTACAACTTTGAAATAATATAAAAGCTCATATGTCTAACCACCTTAACTTGGTCAAAAATTCATGAAATTCAATTTTATTTTTTTTAATCCTATAGTATGTGAAGCATAGAATGTGACGCATGTTTCAGATTCAAAAAATGTGATACCGTTTGAAAGTTATAGATTTTTTTCAATCAGCCAATCAATCAGGACTTTATTCATAATTCTAATAGAAAATGAATAATAATTATTTATTAAATTCAAATTAAAGCATAATTTATATTGGTGGAAAGCTGAGAATCTCCTCTAAAAACCCTTTTCATTTCATCAATTTTGGGTAAAAAAAATTCGTCAGCCACATGGGCCATCATATGGCTTACATATCGCCATTTTTTGGCCCATCATGATCATGCACATACCCATGTATTTCTATATTTATGTCCTATTTGGGAATTTTGAGCATCTTTTTGCATGCAATTTATTTTTAGAAGCATTGAGATAAAGTGACACTTTGGTGTATGTTTTTTTGGGGATTTTGTACATCATGTTGTGCATTGTGTACACACACTATGATATAAAGTGTCATGGGTGTGTTGTGAGTGCCTTTTTTTTTCTATCACATCTTTTTCAAGTGAGTGTTCATTCCACAACATTGAATCCTAATGATTCTTGAATCATGCATGTGTGTCTTGGTTTGCACACCCATTTTATTTGCAAGTACTTTCATGTGTATGTTAAGATGTTCTTAGTTCTCCTTCATGAACATCTTGGTGACACACAATTTCAATTGACTTGTTTTGGCTCTCATTTTTTGCATTATGAGGGGGTTTTTATTGTTGGTGCTAATGCTTCATTTGGTTTCATTTTGGAGTTATTTATGTATCTAGTTCTTATTCATATGTACTAGGTGGATGTAGCAATTGGTTTCCTGTGCATCTTGGTGAGATGGAGAATTTACCATATGGACACTCTTAAATTCTTGATTTTGGAGGTGATCTTCCATTTTCACTTAATCAGTTTTCTTCAGACTATTGGTACCTGTGTCATTTTTGTCTTTGACTTTCAAATATTTTCCTTTTTTTGCTATCTAATTTAAGTAGTGGCATTGGGTGCACTCATGCAGACTTGTCTTCTTGATCCTAATCATTTGTTTCATAGGAGCTTCTTCATTTTATTACTGTAGCAGTCATCATCCGACATTGTCTATATCTTCTTTGTGCTGGTGCGATGTTCTTCATGTTTCCATTTTTTGGTACATTTTTTTGAAGGTTTTTTAGACCTTCATTTGTCTTTATCTCTTTTTGAGAGGAGTTTTTCTTGTGAGGATTTCTCCTTTTTCTCCAACTATGAGATATTAGATTGTTTGTACATGGGTACCTCATCAATCCTTATTTGTTGGGACCCATCATGCATTCTTTGATTTTTATAAATTAGATCTTTAGGGTTTTTTCGCTACTCCCAAAGTTCATCTTAAGGGGGAGTTAGAGAAATCATCCATTAGCTAATAATTAATTATTTTTTAATTCATTATTAGTCTAATTTATTTCATGCACTTAGGAGTGTTTTTTCTATTAACTAGAGTGAGCTTTTATTAGACAATTTTATCCCATCAAATAGGATGATGAAATTTTTCATGATTTAATCCATTTATCATTTAGGGTTTTTCCTATAAAGAACTAACCCTCATTATATTATATCTCTATCTCCTTGAAGACTTTTGGGGTTTATTATGTAAGTGTTTTCTTGTTGAGGATATAGAAAATCATTATTTGCAACTCTCTTTGTGTGAAAGGTGTTTTTGTTCATTGTTTAATCCTCCATTTCATGTTTATTGACAATATTCATAAAGAGAGGAACAAATAAGCATAGAGAAAGATAGATAAATGAGATATAAAGGGAAGGAGAGAGAAAAGAGAGACTAATTTTTAATTATCTATTCATCCCAAAAATCCAAAGATGGAATTTCCATGGGGAGCTATGCTAAGGACTTGGTAGGTCATTTTCTTAAGGAAGGTCAATAACTCACCTTTAAGACATCTTCAGCATACCCAATGCACAATAAAGTGCAATTGCTAGTTATTTCTAAAAGAATAAATTCCAAAGAATGATGTGAATAGTGAAACCCATATGCTTAGCAAGAAAAGAGGGTAATATATATCTAACATAAGGATGTGAATCTTAATTATTAAACTGAAAAGTCTAATATTTTTGGATTTTAATTAATTTTATCTATTCTTACACTACAGCAGAATAGGAAAATAGTGCCATATTTTAGTGTATTTCAGTCCATGAATTGGGTGATTTGGTTGGCACCAAACTCGGCACAAATAGGCATGGCCTTCTCGGTGCCGAATTTGGCACCAACTTGTGCACAAGTCGTGGCACCGAACTTAATGTCGTAGTTAGCGTCGGGAAATCACAGTGCCCCTGTTAGCACCCAAAATAGCATCAGGAACTAGCGCATCTTCAACCGCCTAAAATAGCACCAGAAATAATGCTGAAAGTAACGCCGAAATTGGCACCCAATTTGGCTTCCGTTTTTGCTTCTATGTCTACTCACATTTTTGTTTCTAGTTTTGCTTCCGATTTTGCTTCCAGGTTTGCTTCCAATTTTGCTTTTGGTTTTGCTTTCACTTTTACTTCCGATTTTGCTTCCAATTTTGCTTTCGATTTTGCTGCCACCTTTGCTTTCGATCTTACTTCCGATTTTGCTTTTGGTTTTGCTTCCAATTTTTCTTCCGAGTTTGCTTCCAGTTTTGCTTTCGGCTTTGCTTTGACTTTTGCTTCCAGTTTTGCTTCTAGTTTTTCTTCCATTTTTGTTTCGTTTTGCTTCCAGTTTTGCTTCCAATTTTGCTTCCAAGATTGCTTTTAGTTTGGCTTCCATTGTTGCTTCTTGTTTTGCTTCCATTTATTTATCTAATATGTTTTATTTTAATTTAATTAGTTAAATATAGTGTGCCTCTTAAATAACTCATATGATTATAGAGTAAGTAATTTAATTATTTAACTCATATGATTAAATAACAAGATAAAAAAAAATTGGGTCGGTAACACGAAATTTGTGTATTGCTTGTAAAGATAAAAGAGTACATCTATTGTTCAATGTCATTACCAACCAAAAGAGCTTAACACTTCTCTGATTTGTTCAATTACATTCTAGAGGTGCCAAGCATTAATTTTACCTTTCATCACCGCTTGAACTATTATTGTAACATGATCATCATCTATAATTAAAACAAGTGAGTCAAATATCTATAATTTAATTGAATTTGACAACATCCATCCTGAGCAGTAAATTAAAATCATCATACGTAATAAATATCCATCCAAAAATATCGACCACTTTTAATATATATAAATTGACAAGTCAATACTGATAAGATCATCATCATATATAACTAAAACAAGTAAAAGTCAAACATGTCAGTACATCAAAAACATGTCAAAATGATACATGTACAATTGATATAAATAAAATTGATAAATTATGTAACTCAAACTGATACAAGTCAAGATGATACATGTCCAAATGATATAGTGAAAATGATACATGTCAATATGATACAACTCAATAATATAGTATTGTAGGCCATGAAAATGATGCATATGATAGTAACCATGAAAAGAGTCATCATAATGATATATCAACAATGATCCATGATGCAATCTATATGATCATGAATTTCATTGGTTACTACAACCAACTATCTCATCATCATCATCACCATTGTGATGATGATCATCATCATCGTCATCGTTGTCATCATCATCATCATTGTCACTGGCCTCGATGTCTTCTGTATCTACGTCATCAACATCCTTTTCCATATGATTTGTACCGAAAAAACCAATATTTTGTGGATCTATATCATGTTGAGGATCATCTTGATCTTCTGGAAGACCCGTGTTCTGCAAAAAAAAAATATTTAGAATGAAAAGTTATTATGTATTTCATGCAATAATTTATTTTTTTGTTATATATCTAATATTATAACATATGAGATGAAACCATAATCATATTACATCATATCAAAGTGCACATACTATAATAAAATTTCAAAAAAAATACAGCTAATACTGGTGAATCAGGAGAAACTTTAGCTTTCAAAAACAAAGTCAATTAGGTTGGCAGACTTGTGGATCAGACCAGCATTTGGTGGAAGAGGAAGAAGGATGACTAAAACTCTGGAGGCCCACCATACTGGATTTGGGTATTCAACCATGAGAGCAGAAGAGAGAGTTGATATCATGTATCAAAACATTAAGCATGCATTCTTCCAGCCAACGGAGAAGGAGATGATTACTTTGCTTCATTTTCATTTGCATAACCATATCACAGTGTGGGAACCAAGAAGACCAAGGATGTCCAGTTTTATGTGGAGGTAATGGATGTGGTCCAAAATTTAGGAGGGGCAAGAAGGTCAATGTATGATTCTAATGAAATTGAGGAAGAACAACAAGAGAGAGACAGGAAAAATAAAATCAATACAAAGTTTCAACAATTTGTCAAGCGAATAAGAGAGCTATGGGAGCAGCCTCATCTAAAATATTTTGAACTAGAGTTTGATATACCATTTAGAGAGCTTGTTTTTCATGGAGTTCCTTTCAAATCCTCTGATTTTATTGTTCCTACGGTAAACTGTTTGGTAGAGTTGGTGGAATTACCTTTCTTAGTAATCGCTATTAGTGAGATTGAGATTGTTAACCATGAGAGAGTAGGACTTGGGAAAAAGGAATTTGATATGGCTATTGTTTTCAAAGACTTCAAGTGGGATGTACTCCACATGTACGCCATTCCTCAATCTTTGCTTGATGCCATCAAGGAATGGTTGAACTCTATGGATATAAAGTATTATGAAAGCAAATGAACTTGAACTAGCGGCCAATTTTGAAGACTATTATTGATGATCCAAATAAATTTATTGAAGATGTTGACTAGGAATTTTTGAATATGGAAGCTAGTGATTATGATTCTAATAATTCAGAAGAGTCGGATCAAAGATACAAACCCTCTGATGTAGAAGACGAATCAGAATCAGATTTAATGTAGCTACCATCAAGAGTGTTACAAGTCAATATACAAGATGGAGGAAATTCTTATATAAGGATAATTTTCAATGTTGCAGGTAGCGGATTTAATGCCAACTACAATGGCAACATTGAAATTCCCTAGCAGTATTTATGTTAAGGAAATTTCCTTTAGATGCAAGGATTCAAAGCACATCAACCATGTGGTACAAATGATTAAATCCCAGAGATGATCTGTAGCAATGAAAGAGTCTGAAAAGGCAGAGAGAGCTACATTGGTGACTTTGGAGAAACTTCAGCTTTCAAAAACAAAGGCAATTAGGTTGGCAAATGTGTGGATCAGGTTAGCATTTGGTGGAAGAGGAAGAAAGATGACTGGAACTTTGGAGGCCCACCATATTGGATTTTAGTAGTCAACCATGAGAGTAGAAGAGAGAGTTGATATCATGTATCAAAACATTAAGCATGCATTCTTCCAGCCAGCAGAGAAGGAGATGATTAATTTGCTTCATTTTCATTTGCATAACCATATCATGGTGTGGGAACCAAGAAGATCAAGGATGTCCAGTTTTATGTGGAGGTAATGGATGTGGTCCAAAATTTAGGAGGGGCAAGAAGGTCAATGTATGATCCTAATGAAATTGAGGAAGAACAACAAGAGAGGGACAGGAAAAATAAAATCAATGTAGAGTTTCAAGGATTTGTCAAGTGAGTAAGAGAGTTATGGGAGTAGCCTCATCTAAAATATTTTGAACTAGAGTTTGATATAACATTTAGAGAGCTTGGCTTTCATGGAAGAGGAAGAAAGATGATTAATTTGCTTCATTTTCATTTGTATAACCATACCATGGCATGGGAACCAAGAAGACCAAGGATGCCTAGTTTTATGTGGAGGTAATGGACATGGTCCAAACTTTAGGAGGGGAAAGAAGGTCAATGTATGATCTTGATGAAATTGAGGAAGGACAACAAGAGAGGGAAAGGAAAAATAAAATCAATATAGAGTTTCAAGAATTTTTCAAGCGAGTAACAGAGTTATGGGAGTAGCCTCATCTAAAATATTTTGAACTAGAGTTTGATATAACATTTAGAGAGCTTGGTTTTCATGGAAGAGGAAGAAATTTTATTACTTCGCTTCATTTTCATTTGCATAACCATACCATGGTGTGGGAATCAAGAAGACCAAGGATGTCCAGTTTTATGTGGAGGTAATGGATGTGGTCCAAAATTTAGGAGGGGCAAGAAGGTCAATGTGTGATCTTGATGAAATTGAGGAAGAACAACAAGAGAGGGACAAGAAAAAGAAAATCAATGCAAAGTTTCAAGGATTTGTCAAGTGAGTAAGAGAGCTATGGGAGCAGCCTCATCTAAAATATTTTGAATTAGAGTTTGATGTACCATTTAGAGAGCTTGGTTTTCATGGAGTTCCTTTCGAAGCCTTTGATTTTATTGTTCCTACAGTAAACTGTTTGGCAAAGTTGGTGGAATTACCTTTCTTAGTAATCATGATTAGTGAGATTGAGATTGTTAATCAATTAGGCGCTAATTTCCTGTAGCAATGAAAGAGTCTGAAAAGGAAAAGAGAGCTACACTGGTGACTCAGGAGAAACTTCATCTTTCAAAAACAAAGGCAATTAGGCTGGCAGACGTGTGGATCAGGCCAACATTTGGTGGAAGAGGAAGAAAGATGACTGGAACTTTGGAGGCCCACCATAATGAATTTTGGTATTCAACCATGAGAGAAAAAGAGAGAGTTGATATTATGTATCAAAATATTAAGCATGCATTCTTCCAACCAGCAGAGAATGAGATGATTACTTTGCTTCATTTTCATTTGCATAACCATATCATGGCGTGGGAACCAAGAATACCAAGGATGTCTAGTTTTATGTGGAGGTAATGGATGTGGTCCAAACTTTAGGAGGGGCAAGAAGGTCAATGTATGATTCTGATGAAATTGAGGAAGAACAACAAGAGGGATAGAAAAAATAATATCAATGCAGAGTTTCAAGGATTTTTCAAGCCAGTAAGAGAGCTATTGGAGCAGCCTCATCTAAAATATTTTGAACTAGAGTTTGATATAACATTTAGAGAGATTGGTTTTCATGGAGTTCCTTTCAAAGCCTCTGCTTTTATTGTTCCTATGGTAAATTTTTTGGTAGAGTTGGTAGAATTACCTTTCTTAGTAATCGTTATTAGTGAGATTGAGATTGTTAAGCTTGTGAGAGTAGGACTTGGGCAAAAGGAATTTGATATGGCTATTTTTTTCAAAGACTTCAAGTGAGATGTACTCCACATGTACGCCATTCCTCAATCTTCGCTTGATGGCATCAAGGAATGGCTGAACTTCATGGATATAAAGTACTATGAAAGCAGAATGAACTTGAACTGGGGGCTAATTTTGAAGACTATTACTGATGATCTAGATAAATTTATTGAAGATGTTGGTTGGGAATTTTTGAATATGGAAGATAGTGATTCTGATTCTGATAATTCAGAAGAGTCAGATCAAGGATATGAACCCTCTAATATTGAAGAGGAATCAAAATCAGATGAGGAAGGTTCAGGAGATTAATCTCTTGTGAAGTCAGAGGAGGACGAAGAAGAAGAAGAATATTCTGAAGAGGAGGAAGGTAAAACATGGGATGAATTAGAAGCTAAAGCCAGAAATGCAGAGAAGGAAAAAGGAGACGAGTCTAACATTGAAGAGGAAAGGCGGCAACGAAAGGTAAAAGCTATAGGGTAGTCTTGGGCACCTGATATTAAAGATTCAAGAGGAATTCTTGTCAAGAGGCATAAAGTCAGATGAATTGAGCTCATCTACATCCTTCTACTATTTATTCATACACATAAACGATCATCTTGTAATCATAATATTTGAGCTCTATTTACTCATCTTATGCATCAATAAACAACTCAACACAAGAGATGCAAATTGACATATTAACACAACAATATCCAACTAAGTTATTGAAACTCAACTATTGATACCTCGTTCTCCATCCAGATTACAAAATCATTCCACTTTTTGTTTTGTAACATATTCTTTTCAAATTTCTTTGGATGGCAGTCATATTTCTCCTCCTATCAAAACATGGCACATGGACTAGTTAAACTAATTATTATGCAATCATTTAATTTTTCCAAGGAAATAAAAAAATATATCATTTAACATATTAAATATACTTACAAATGTACAAATCAAGACCTGTAAACCTTTCTAGCCACTGTGATGCATGGCATGAAGTTTCTCAAGCCTAGCCTTGGAGGCCTTGTCTTGAAACATATACTAATTCAATTTAGCTATGCACAAATAAATTTTGAATATCATTTAATAAATTTGATATAATCTTATGAGAAAATTCAAATACCTGCGTACTCTCCTCACCAAACTTCCTTCATGCATCAGACTTCTCATATGCTTTTACAAGCTCTTTCCATACTTTCACACTTACATCAATTGGCCCTTTTTTCTGCCTTAGCTTAGGAGGGATTTTTTTTATCTTCTTTGTTTGGTTGCACTGAAATCTCTTGCAGTTTTGAGACATTCATAGTTTTATCTTCTTTACAGACCAACTTGTGCCAAATTCATTCTCCATGTCATGGATAACTATTTTTTTCAGGTGCATGCATATCTTTGAGAATGCAAAATGTAGATGGTCTTTGAACCGTTGAAGGCATGATTCCTTCAACCTATTCACAAACATTTTCCTAGCATCTATAATTCAGACCTCCCCTGAAACCACCTCGTATTTTATCTTCGTATATGTAGCTACCAATGCAAGATTGAAAACATGGCATGGTGGAAGAAGTCTGTGTCCCAAGAGTGGAAGTCTTTGCTCCCTATTCCACATTCTTAGAGTTTATTGTCACTGATTTCCTCCTCGATCTTTTGCAAGATCCAGGACTGGTTGGGGAATCAACTGATTCCCTTTGACACAATTGATTTGTTTGCAATGTTTGAGGGGCATTACCAAATTGTTTTTCTATGTATCTAGAAAGTGTTGTCTGGTCCACATTAACCAATTTGTTCACTGCCTCTACCCCAATATGGAAGCCAATTCATCTTTATCTTTATCAGTCTCATGTCCTTATATATATATTTAAATTATATTTCTTCTTTTAAATTTAGAAATAAAAAAGTAAAAAGTAAAATTCAAAGAAACAATGGAAACATTTACAAATCTATAAATTGACAATGAATTACCTCATTGTGGCCAGAGTTTTCTGACAATTCTCACTTCCCTCCATTGCTTGACATTTTGAGGTGACCTAGGGCAAATTATTTTTGTCCATTCTATGGTGGAAAATGAAGTACACACTATCAGGTATGAGAGTTTTCATCCAGTTTGTGGTATGAAAGTTTTGTTTTGTGGGCAAATATGTTTGTTGGGTTTGCTTAGTGTTGATAACCTAGGGAAAATGTGTTCACTCGGTTTGTTTAGTGTTGATAAAATTATCATGAAAACTCTTTCATAATGCAATCTTGTATGAATTTGTCATGGCATCGGTGACTATGGGACGATTGGGAAAAACCAAGCGGTTTATGCGTTTATTTTCAGCAGTTGCTCAGCAATGACCAACCCAATTCCCAAATTTTCCAAGCAATTCACTATTTCCTTGATACCCAAGTTAGGGAAAGAATACGAAGGCATCCTTGCTTTGTGCTATAATATTTTGAGCCAAAGCTCAAATGGGTAGGGTAAAAAAATTTGTTGGTTTCTCAAAGGTTATACAATTTATAATGATGGGACAATTTAGAGGTTGCTTGGATTAATTAGGCCACGAATCAGTAAATAATCACAAATTCAAATGCAATACAAAGAGCAATAAACAATCACGAATTCAACCAAGAAATTTTTTTGCAAGCTTACTTATGGTGTTCAAAACTAAATCGAATTTCTTATCAGTTGTTTGTAGTACCCTGCTCTCTTCCTTCGCGCAACGTGTCACAAACTAAATCTAATTAATCATCAGTTGTTGGTAGCGCCCTGCACTCTTCCTTCGTGTGACATTTTTCCCTTTTTTTGTCGTCTGATTTATTCCTTCACATGGAAAAGTTTTAAATTTTAAATTTTGATTCATCAGTCGATGCTTTAGTCAACATTAGTTAACGCCTGCTTTAGCACCAACTCTTGGATGTAAATGTAATCTGTTTGGGATGTATAAGGTGGCATCAAGTGCGCCTAATTTAGTGTTTATCCTTGTTGTATAGAAACTATTTGTATTGTTGTGTATCACAAGATCCATAGTGTTGGAAATAATTCTAACTCCTGCCTTGTTTTTGTGACCACCTTTGTCTCGTGGCTCCTTCATTAGCTCGGTGCGGTAGAACGATTTTTATCGCGATCCCACAAGGTGCTTCATCATTCTCTGTGGTAGTGCGGTGAAAGCTTATGTGGTGGCACGCGAGTCTTCCTTCTGTTCCTAGCAGTATTGTGGTAACTCCCGCAATTCCGCAAATCTTCTACCATTGGCGTGTGGTAGTGCAGTGACCACCGTTGTCCTGCGGCTCCTTCATCAAGTCAGTGCGGCAGAGTGATTTTTACTGCGGTCCCACAAGTTGCTTTTTCCTTCTTAGTGGTAGTGTGGTAAAAGCTTCTGTGGTAGCATTTTTATTCATAGAGGAGGCCATGAGAGAGGACGTGGACGGTGTAGAAATACTAAATCGCTGAGAGGAAAGTGGGTGGAAATAGATGAGACAACAGAATCTGTAGATACAATAGAGGTAAGAAGAGAAAGCAAACTCAACCAAAGGAGGAAGGTGTTTATGAATTCACAAATGCTACAACATAGAGGAGATAAAGTCATTATTTTGTCCATGAGGCCTCTAAGGTCAAAATTATTGGTTGAAAATGCACAAGAATGGTGATTAAATGTGATTCTATGATCAAGGGAAAATTTTGAAAATTAGGATAGCCAAAACATGATATCAATATGTGAAATATATGACTAAAGTGAGGTTATGTGTTGGATAGCATATTTGTTGAAATGATATAATTTGTGTACTAAACATTATTTACTATGTTGTGTATTATAGGGGTGAGATGAGGTCATGGCAACAGATCGTGTCATATCAAATGAGGACACAACGGATGAAGTGGGACATCGGGTACTCAAATTTTGACTTAACTTAGGAAAAAATGATCTGATGACATTTTCTGATATGTCCATCTTTTTTCACAGTATTATTGAAATTTATAATGTATTATCAAATCTTGACATAAATTAATACATTTTGTTGATTATTTTAGATGGAGATTGGAGCAAATGTAGAGCCTAAGCTCTCAACTAGCAAAAGAACAAGATATGTACATGGACGTGGACCTAAAACTATTAAATCACGTAGACAACAGTGGGTGGAAGAGGATATGACAATGGATACTGCAGACACAACAAATGATTGCATTGAAGGAGAGGTAGGCCAAGACTATAGTACATAGGATGAATACTTTGAGAAAATTGTTGTTTGTGGATGTTTTGTATTTTGTGGAAAGAAACAATTCAAATGAGAAATTGTACAAAGAAATTGCATATTTGATGAGATTCCAGTCGGTAGTATGCCTCCTACAATTGATTCAAATCCTATAGGAATTGTGGTGAGGAATTTTCCAATTTTATATAAATAACATGTATACTTTGTTTAAACATTATTTTATATTATTTAAATAACTAATATTTTCTTAATGGATACTTGCAAGATAAAGTTCTTGGTTTAAAGTTTCTTGGATCACCGACTTCTAGCCTAGAGGGAAATGATCATTTATCAGATGATACATCTAACAAAAATATGTGCCAATATACCAGCTCAGAAGATGAGGAATTGACGAAAACAAGTAACAGAACAAGAACCGGTGTGAAGATGCATAATTTTCTTAAAGACAAGGGGAAGGTGGAATACATACCCTATGAGAATGAATGTGATGGAGATGATGACTTACCCCTGATTTTGTGATCAATTTACAAAGAGACATTTGATCGTTGACTATATTGCGCTTGGCCTAGTGATCAACAACTACCTAGAGTGTACAAGGTGTTTCAATTTTGGGGATACAGCTACATGATATGACCCTCCAATATTCATGGAGCGAATCTAGGCCTCTTTATTGTCCAAAATGTGCAGGTGGGATCCAAACATAGAAATAATTTAGAACAAACCACTAGGAGATTAATGCCATATTATGGTCCATCATATTACAGTGGTGAATGGAGAAGGCTAGCAGAATATAAGCCTAGCATGTCAACATATGGTCTAAATTCGAATATGTATACACATCGTCTCCAATTGGAAAGTGGAAAAGAAATGAATAGAGGTCATCTTATGTATATAGATGGATGTGAATACACACACAAAAATATTGCAGGATTTATAAATAGTAGTAAGGGAAGGGACCCTACTGTAAGACCGAATTGTCAATTTGTTGAGGTTATAAATGATAAAGATGGAGATATCCAGAAAGAGAGGTTGATAGATTGATAATGGTAGAGGGTATTATGGACCTTACCATTGGGGATGAGTTATTGATTGATTACCCCTTCTTAAAATGCACTCTTGTGTGAAAGAACAAGGTCTCCCTAAGGATGTTCTTAAGGGCAGAAAACCAAAGAATAATAAATGAGTGTGGATTGATGTTTTATAAACTATGTTGTCAAAATTGTGTTTTATAGCAATTATTGTATAAAAAAGGTGTTCTATAAAATATTTTTTCATTATTCAATTGATGTATATATGTTCATACAATTTATGTAATGCCTAATATATGTATGTCGTTTATGTGCAGGTATTTTTCTATGAAGATATTTTGGAACCGAAATGGATATTTATCATACATTATGATCCAAGATTAAGGCATGTACTTGACGATGCATTAGTGGATACTGAGCAAAACAATGATGGCCAAAAAAATGAGAGAGAGGTATTAGAGAACATCGAAGAAATTGGCATCCATGATGATGTTGAAGATGGTTATGTTCAAGCACAAGAAGAAAACAATCCAAAGTTAGACGTTGTTATGGACGACAACAATATGAATGGTATAGAAAATGATGATCCAAATACATCTGGTAACAATATAGATGGTCTACAGTCAAATTTCAATGATGATGAAGATGATGCAAGTCAAGATGAGGATGATGATAATATTAAATACTTGAAAGAACATATGAACATTGACAATGATACACTATATGACATTGTAGCAAACAATAATGTTAATGACCAAGACTTCTAAATTTTCAGAATTATTTGCAATCCATGTTTAAAAAAGGATGATTCTTAAGGCCTAAACTTTGAAATGCTTTAGTAATATTATGTTGTACTTGGATAATTGAAAACCTATTTTATTCTCCTAGCAAGCTTTTTTATTTTCCATTATAATTCTAGACCAAACAACATTTGCGAGGATGGCCTTTTACACCAATCTTAATTTGTATGAAGTTCAAAAACATGTTGTCAAGCAGTAAATTCCTTTTGTAGACAGGAAATGTAAAGGCTTCATTTAAGAAAAGATAAGTAGTCTCTTTCTGAGGGTAATCCACATGCAAAAAGTAAAAAGCGCATAAAAAACAATTGTATAGTAGAAAATCAGATTCAATCAGTTATGTCTTATTTTTCTTGCACACTTATCTGAAAGACATAGGGTTTTCACCATATATTTCCCTTGACAAAGAAAAGATGTGCTTTCATTTATTTTTACTATATATCTTAGAAGTGAAATTGTTGTTACATAATGATGTACTGAGAAAATAACATATACAAAAAAATGCAAAGAAAATGTTTGAAATTTAACATGCAACCTACTATGTTGTGCTGAAACGAATCAAGATTAACTGGGATAAAAAATAAAAATAAAATTTTGATGATTGTACTTAAAAGTGAACAGGATAAGAAAAGTGTGGACAATGATGGTGTTGAAATTGAAAACCCTGATTCTGGTGATATTAATGTTTTATGTCATTCCAGATAAAGAGCACATACAATTTTATATACATAGAAAATGAAGCTTTGAAACTAGTAAACTAAAAATGTAAACACTGTAAGATTTTTCCTTAATCAATAATTCACATACTCACTTACAAAAAAGGGTGAAGCATTTTTTATTCAAACTCTATATTATTTAATAGACATAACAATCAAATAATAATTACAATTACAAGAATATATACACCATTTCATAGAAAATAAGGAATGTTTCATAGAATATACAAGTACAAGAATATATCATCATCATCATATCCTTAATTACCTATTGCAATATCCTTAAATTGTTCAATCTTTGGTATGAATTGTTGGCAGAAAAAATAGGATTACTTGGATGCTTCTTCCATTCATTTTGTATCAACATATGTTCATGAAGACACAAAAGTTAAAATATTAATGCACGTAACTCACAATTTTTTAAATAAGCAACTTTGTTAACTTTATTATTTTTAAATAGTTTCCATTTTTATGTTGAACATGTAACAAGGCAAAGTAAGCTCAAATTTAAAAAAAAAAAATTAGCAGCTCTACCAACATCCACAATAAATTATTTACTATATCAACATATTCATTCACATAAGCACAGTATTGAGGATCAATAACTGATATTCATTCAAATATAGGAAGAAATAAGTATGGAAAACATAAGAAAAATACAGAATGATAACATAGTCATGGAGAATCTCAGATAATAAGATGTTCTCCATTATATTGCTTCAATTGATATATATTAATAACAGAAGTTTTCAAAATGGAAATGATATATGATGATGATAATTTAAAACTAGACCTTGGTTTCCTATTTATATAGGAAGCAACAAGCTACAGGCCTTTTACAAAAAGAAATGACCTTTCATAACTACTTCTTTTACTAACAACTATTTAATTAGCATAATTAAGGAAATAACAAGACTTAAGATATTTGACATATGGTTCCATTATTCAACAGAGAAGACACATGATCATTGATCTAGAAAAGTCTTCCTCTCCATGATGAAAATCCAAATTCTCTCACCTCAGTGAACTATTCTTCTGAAACCAACAACTATTTAATTAGCATAATTAAGGAAATAACAATACTTAAGACATTTTGACATATGGTTCCATTATTCAACGTAGAAGACCTGTGATCACTGATCTGGAAAAGTATTCCTCTCCATGATGAACGTCCAAATGCTCTCACCTCAATTCCTATTCTTCTGAAACCAAATACTTTTCCTCCCACTTATACACCGTAAAATCTGATGGCCACTTATATTCTTGGATCTTTTGCATGTTTGCAAGATTAGTTTTCCATCGACTATCTAGTAATTCCTTTCTATCATTAACAAACTTTAAGTATCCCGCATCAAGAAAAATCAACCCATCCATGATTTGATTTAGCTTGGGAAGGCCAGTATCATCATCCTCCTGTATATGAGTAACGCACTTATGAACAACTCGACTGAATTCCTTCTTCCACTTATCCAAGTCCTTCAACTTATCACCATCTCTCACAATTTCAGATATATACCACTACTTCTAAGTATGGAATAATTCCATTCATGTTACAATCTTTTTATCAAACCCTTGTACATACTGAAATTCATCAGTAATCATCTTCACAATTTGTTCAGTTGGCTTTAATGTTGTGGTTGCATCAATACTTCTTTGTAGAAATTTGCATAATTTAGCCAAAGTGTGGTGAATAGGTTGCCACCTTTTGAACAAAGGATCTAATACAAGCATATGTATCTTTATTTGATCCATTTCCTACTGAAGTGTTTTATAAATATCAAGTGCATTCTCCAGTTTATCCATAACTGATTTTATCCTGTACTCAAGAACTTTTCCATAACTTCACAAATTCATCTTTTCACTTCATCCTGGGTTTGATTGTTGGCCTTATTTACATCATCCAC